>PVLA01011022.1:0-57175 GCA_004027455.1 Hydrochoerus hydrochaeris | reverse complement strand
ACAAAAATATCCACTTCCATGTCTGTCTCTGTGTCACTGGCAGACAACATGTAGAGACAAAGTTCAGATCTGGGTTGATTTATCCCAGCATGTGGGCAGTAGCCTATGGCAGGGTAGTGGATAGTCTCAGTGAGCATGCACTTTTATTTCTCTTGAAGTTTAGGCTGGTTTCTGTCTATGAGTCTGGGACCAGACCCATTAAGCCTGCAGCAATCAGCGCACTTTCTGTTGGCTTGAACTCAACTGGCAGCTGCTAAATGAACACAGCAGTTGTTCTGAGTTCTGAGCTCAGTTGAACCCTCTCCAAGATGGCTCCTGGCCAATCACCCTCTCAGGTGGGATGTCCAAGCCCACAGTACTCACCATCAGGTAGTGAAGTCCTCTATATCCACTGTTCCTTTCCACGGCTGCATCTTTCCATGGAATCTTCTGGTGTTGCCAGCTGTCACTGTGTGTCTACAGGTTTGAAATGCACCTCCCACACAGTAAGTCCTGACTCAGGGAGGAGGTTCCACTGGCTACCTCCTTTTTTGTTGACATTTCTCACTTTATGCATCCTGTGGGCTTCAGTTCTTGCTTCGGATCTTTCCTGGGTCCAGGGAACCCACTTTCCTCTTCTTTCTCATCCTTGTGTAGTCAGTCAAGTGTCTGGACAGCAACTGTCAGAGAAGCTCTTTCTCTGCTTCTTATCACTCCACCATCTTGATTGCTTGAATTTTCTTGCTTTTCTTTTCGTCACAATCCTTACAATGAATCACAGTGATTTTGTAAATAAAACAACAGCTGTTCTTAGTTTAAAGGAATGAATATGTTTATATTCCTCAACCAGCTTCTGTGCTAGGGAAGTTAGATCTGGTTGGGCTTTGAACTGCTTCAAAGGAATACTTTTGAGGTCTCTAGTATCTTTCCTTTGCATGACAATAACTGAGAGACTACACCCAGGATGCTGGTAAACACCTTTTTTGATGAACAATGTGGTGTCCAGTGGTTCCAGGCTCTTGTCCTGTTCAAAGAATTGAATGGAGACAACTAATGAACATAATAGTTTAATACTGATTGAAGAGTGATGTTTATTGAGCAGGACAGGAAAAGAAGAAAAAGAGGAAATATGTCCTGCATGCTGGACATACCTGTATGAAGGACAAAGATGAATATGTAGAAAAGTGCTCATGTTTTAATTACAGAGATTGCCAGACTCACCTGAGCTTTCCCAGATGATCATTCATGCTGGAGGAGAGCTATGAGAGTGATTACATCACGCCCCAATGATATAGCTTCTTTCCACCAATTCCCACCTGTGAAAGGTTCCATCATCTTCTCCAATAGGCTGAAGACCAAGCTTTTTACCCATGGACTTTACAGTCAAGATCCAGACTGTAAAACCCAGTCTCAAGTCAGAGGAGTAGCACACACATGTAATCCCAAGACTCAGGAGGCTGAGGCAGGAGGAGCACTCTGAGTTCGAGGCCACTTTGGACTGCTGTGATGATTTATATCTGGATCCAGCCTCCCTAAAGAGATGCTCCCTCCATGCGCTCATGGGTGCAGCTTTTAAGAGTGATTGAATCGTGGGTGTGACAGTGAATTAGTTCATTGATTGGTTTAGTATAGATATGGGGGTGGATGATGTATTTCCTGAAGAAAGAAGATCCACCCTGGGTGTGGGTGGCACCAAGCAACATGCTTGTAGCCTGGGTGTAATAAAATGAGAATGAAGAAGAAGTCTCTCTTCTGTCTGTCACTCCATGAGCTATTTCTCCTCTATGATGCCCCTCTGCCATGCAATCCTGCCTTTGAACCATCTGACTAAAACTTTTGCAAACTGTGAGCTGAAAAAATCACTCCTCCTTTAACTTGTGGGTGTCAGGTGCTTTGTCCCTGAAACAAAAAATATAAGACAACTATATAGTGAGTTGAAGGCTACATAGCAAGACCCTGTCTCATAAAAAGAATAAAGTACCAAGACGTTCTGTTACAGCAGCAGCCAACAGACCTCGATGCCCTTTAGGCTACAGCTGTTTTCAGAGTAGCTGCTTTGAGCTTGTGTTTCTGAAATTACTTTCCAGCTCTCACGACCTTGTGTGGTAGTAGATCTGCACCCACATGTGGTCACCAGGTATCCCTCCTCACCTTCCCTTCTGATGCATGTTCTGCAAAGACAGAGCCACTTGTCTTCCCAATCTCTGCTTCCAGAAGCCAGGGCCCCTGGGCCCTCCTCATAAGACATTCCTTCTCCAAGGCCCTGATTGTCCTAGATGGCACTGGCTGCTCTCCCCTGGCCTCCCTGGCCCTTTGCAAAGTCTCCCCAGGTCTGGCTCAGGGCCTGTTTTGTCGAGTGGTGATCTTCTCACTTGCCCTCCCCACTGGAAGGTCAGAGGGTCATGGTCAGTGGCTGTACTGTGGTCTCACTGTTGTTAACCAGAAGCCAGTCTCCTCTTCCCCCTCTCAGGGTTCACTAAGTGACCATTCCCTCAGGTGTGGGCTCATGTAGGGTGAGGACAGATGCTCAGAGGAGCCTGGAAGCCCTGCCCTGTGACCTTGGGTGACACAGGCTAGCCTGCTGCTGGCCACTTATACCAAGTCACTGGCCCTAGTGGGGATGGGTTCTGGGGAAGGTGAGTCAGGCCTCTGTCCATCCCACTGCCTGCTGTAGATAGGAGACACCTAAGCATTTTTAAGCCTGTGCTCAAGGATACCTGGAGGAGGGTATATGAAGAAGTCATCCTGATGGGGACTGGCCTTCAGACCACAGAGGTTAGGGCAGGGATGGTCATGTCACCCTGTGCTCCAGCCTTGACCTGTAGACATCTAAGGCACTCTAGGGACAGGCCTTTCCTAAACAGGTCCTGACAAGTAATAGCATTTTCCACAGGTTCTGCTTTAATTTGACCTTTGAGGTCCAAAGGGTAGGCACAGGTAAGATTGTAGGTCTGTCCCACTCTAGACAACGTATCCTTCATGGAACAGGCAGAGCTTTTGGAGGTCCTCAGCTGTGTCTGTTTTGGGGCTGGCCTGCAAGGGAATGTGGATGAGGGATGTGGAGCAGGATGGCTGACAGAGTGTGGCAAAGTTGAAAGTGTGGTCCTCTATGGAGAGCCGAGGCAGTCCTTGGCCAGCAGAGGGTATGACCCAGGTGGCCAGAGTTGGGCTTTTCAGGCCATTGTGGGAGTTAGGTTTGCATGTGGCATTGGTTAGGCAGAATGGTAGCTCAGAAGGTTTATGGGCTGAGCAGGACCTTCAGAGCTCAGGCTGGCTGGGTTTGGCTCTATGTCCCCCAACCCTAGGAACCTAGGAGTGTTACAGTTGAGGTGAAGAGACAAGAACAGTTGTGTGATTGCCTTGCTCCTTTGCTTCCTAGACTTTTAAGTGCTCACAGACAAGAGGGCAATAGTGTTGTCTACACCAAGCCTGTGAGGAGCAGCCAAAGGCTGGGCTGTACAGCAGGAAGAAGGTGGGCTTTCAACTGAGCTGGCTTGGTTTGAATTGTGGCCCAGTTCATTCTGGTCACATGCCTGCAAGGAAGTGACATCTTTCCTTCCAACCTTAGTTTCCCCCTTCCTGCAATGGAGGTCAGGGCACTTGCTCTGCAGGGTTGGTGCTGAGTGTGCTTTCTCTGTATGACTGAAGCTCTGTCTTCTTCCCTGGGCACTGGAAACTAGCCCTGTTGCATTTCTCCTGCATCATCTGCTCTTTCAGGGAACACCTTCAGCACCCTGGCAGGACTTGTCTTTGACTGGATTATTGTGAGGGACCTGGAGGTGGATAGGTTCTCAGACTCCCATAATGCATTGTGTAAGGGAGGGAACTTGATGAGGCCTGGCTGACTTGGGGAACTTGAGATGGGGGACATCATGGGCCTTTCATGAACCTGGGACCTCATAGCACTGTCAGAGTGGAATCTGCTTCTCAGAAGGCTGCAACATTTCTAGTGACTGCAGGGAAAGAGTTTCCTCTCCCCTAGCTGTGCAGCACCTGTCTGTTTCTGGTGTGTTCTGTGGGAGCTCAGCAGAGGCAGGGACATCCTGAAAGTGACAAAGTGACACAGAAAACACAGTGTTATCTTATCTCAGGCCCAGGGTATGGGTGTGTGGCCCTTAGGGGGAAGCCAGCACTCCCTGTGGGGAGGGGTTCAGAGAGAGGCAGGTTTCAGCTAAGAGAATGGCCAGTTGTGCTCCCCAGCATAGGAGCAGATGACACCTTCAGGATCTTGACTCATTTGTACCTGCAGTGGCCACGTGGGCTGGATACAGTTCTCTGTTCTGCATTTTCCAGCCCTAAAAACTGAGACTCAGAGAGGACAAGCCACTGTCTAGAATTGATGAGTGACACAGCTGGGATTTGAACTCAGCAACATTGATTGTGGCTAGGCAGGGCCTTCAGTTGGGAACTCCAATGACATCTCGGGTCTTTCTCCCAGAGTGAGATCCTTCCCTGGAGCAGGGTTTCCCAACCTTCTGTCCTCTTAGGAGAGGAGTGGAAAGGGAGCTGTGGATCCTGAGGTTTTAGTTCACCTACAATCATCCAAGTTACCTGATGTCTAAAGAATCTCTTTTTTCTTCTTTCCTAGGAATAAATCTTTGAATTAATGCTGGGGTAGAGGATGACCAGCTGCGCAACAGCATAGACTTGGAAATGGGGCCCATTTACCTGCTTTTCAAATACCTGATACCTTTTCAAATTCCTTGGCTGAGCTGTCCCTCCCTATCATTTCCAGACGTCCTGAGCCTTCTGAGAATTCTGCAGCATGAAGAAGCTTGTGTCTGCTTTCTCTGCTGCAGGCTTAGAGTTTAGCTCTGTTCCAACAGTCACATCTTTACTACTTGCTCCCTTACCCGTCATCTGTGTTTTCTATCCTCTTCTCTTAAAGATTAAGGATTAGTACATCTTAAACATTCTTTTGTTACAGTTTTAGTGGGAAAGGAGCAAAAATAGACATATGTGGTATGATCAAAAAATACAGTATTTTAAAAAATTATTACCATAAATGATACATTTACATAACTTCCCTCAAAATACTCACTCTCATTTTGCTCTGATCATACTTATCCCATCCTTCTTGCCATGCTGTGGCAGTTCTGGAAGTCCTCTTTGGTGAGTGTCTTTATAAGCTGTGCTCAAAAATAAAATGAAAAAAAAAAAACTTCTGCCAAGTGCCATCCAACAAAAATGTGGGCTTATAAATATATGAGAGTGTGTCCGCATGCACCTTATTCACTAGATATGGCACTATGTGATTTCTGGCTCTTCCTCAAAGTCAAAATACAATGACAAATGTTTAAAATGGAATCAGGACATCAAGGCAGCCATGACAGTGCAACTAAAGACACTCACAAAAGAGGACTTCCACAACTAATTCAGAAAATGTGTTCAAAGTAAGGGGCAGTATTTTGAGGGAGGTTGACAACGTTATTTTTATGATAAAAAACTTTTTAAAGTTTATATGTCCCATATTTTTGAAGCACCCCTGGTACACTTAACTAGACATTGTGTTCAAGTCAGGGAGGACCTTAAACCATTGACACTCACTAGGTACTGAGAAGAAGCCACTCCTATCCCAGGAACCATTTCTTAGGAAATGACACCCAAATTGGCACTCATTGTGAAAGCAGCCAGGAATGATGATGAGAGGAGCTTTTCACACACCCCCTTCCTCTGATGGGCTCTGAATCCACACTTTGCTTGGGGGCTTCCACCATGGCAGGCCAGGGTCACATGTAGAAATGGATGATAAGACTAGTGATCTGCCTCTGCTGCTCCATGTGTTTACAGGCCTTTCTGTTAGTAAGCTCCAGGCTCCTTCAGGCTGAGGAGCATGCGGAGCTGGGCGAGGGGACGACTGGTTGGAGCCAGACTTGTTTTCCTCCCTGCTCAGCTCTCGAACCTCTGCAATGAATCCTCTCATCGCATCTTGTTTGTCTGGTTTGCAGCCCCACAGTCATGATTTGGAGGATGCCCAAAAGCTGGTCATCACTCTCCCAGAAACACAGGTGCTGAGGGCCAAGGCCACCACAAGAGCCCACAGTATTTTCTGCCCCCAGTGTGGCCTGATAATCACTCAGCTCCAGCTGCCTGTCAGGATTCTGCTACTGCAGGGAACAGGACACCTGTGCTTCCCTAGTACCTCTGCTGGTGAGGATCTGTTCCAGGTAAGGAGGAGCATCCCACAGAAAATCCCTTTAGCACGGACTGTCATTGTATCTTCTTTCTGTGTAACACATGTTCACACTTTTCAAGGCTGCTCTGTCAGCTGGCCATCCTGCAGTCCAGGTCAAGCTTTCCTGTCTTTTGTGCAAATAGACAAGTTGGTGAGTTAACCTGATTCCTTAGCTTTTCACTTAGAGCAATTGTCTTGGTTATTTTCTCATCACTGTTGCAAAACACCCAGTCATGACTTAAAGGAGAGAGGTTTATTTTGGTTCACACTTTCACAAGTTTTAGTCTATGCTTGGTCAGCTTCAACACAGGATCAGCATGGTGGAAGGGCCTGGGTGGATGAATGCTGCTTGCAGCAGGGTCATTCTAGAGCCAAACCATAATAAATTGCTTTAGGAATTCCACAGGTTTTAATGATGTTTCATAGTGTAATCATGGGCAACATGGTCTGGAATTTGGAATTTTGGCTATCTTGGCCTTTGAAACATAAATGAAAACCAAAGTAATTTAGATTGTTGTTGATGCTTTTAATGTATCAGCTCTGCTAAGATTTTGAAAGCCTGTAAATATTAGGAACAAATGTAGAAGAAAATCCTCTATTTTTAGTTATCTTTTTCTGTACATTTGGAGTGCTAGACTATGAAACCACGGGTGAGAGGAGTGGGAGAATTAAGTTTACTTCACTTAATCTTCATGACGTGCCATTTTTTATTGATTTCAGCATTTCGCAAGTGAGGCCACTGAACAACACTCAGGCATAGGAAGAGGCTTGCTGGAGGGGTGGGATGGGATGGACAGCATGATGCATCTAGATACAGGGCCAGCAGGTGGTGGGCTGGGCTGGTGAGAAAGGAGAGAGGGAAGGATGGCGCAGTCAGTGTCGGTGGTCTGTGTGCTGGGTGCTTGGTTCTTCATGGATCCCTCTTCTCAAAGTTGAATCACTCTGTCTAACAAAGAAGTTGGCAGGATAGCAGGTGGAAGCAGGGCTCCTAATTTTATTCATCCTTTGACTGTATATCATGTCTTGCAGTAAAGAAGATGAGAAACAAGACTCAAGTGTCTAAGTCTCGATTTGCCTAAATGTTGTCTTCCACTTTCAGGAAGGTGGCACAGTGAGGGAGGAGAGCACACGGCTCTGGTGGTGTCCAGCTTTGGCCATTGGTGACAGGACAGCTACTCATTACCTATTTTTATCACTAGGAAAATGGACATTGAACATCATCATGGAATTTGTTGGCCTGTTTGGGAGATTAAGCAGATAACACATTCATGTATATAAAGCAATGCCTGGCATAGAAGACACTCATTAAATATTATCACCATTATCGCATTCCTTAGAGCACCATCACCATTTGAGCAGATGTGATTCGATAACAAAAATGTGAGAGATTGGGACTCAGTTAGTCTACTTAATAAATGAGGCTGACCCACAGCAAGGATGACTACATTTATACCACAACTTACTTTAATGTTATCACTGGCTGCTGTAACAAACCAACCTCAAAATGCCAGTGACTTGATATTTCTTGCTCATGTAACCATTCAAGGTAGGGTGTCCCTATTCTGCTGCTGCCTTTTCTCTAGTCACATCTACACAGCTGACACCCCTACATGACCTAGCAAGAAATGAGTCACACTTACTTGGCTATAGTGTTAGTGCGTCAGGTGCTTGACTGGGAGTCAAGATGATGCCAAGGCCTGGGCTCCTCCGCCCTTGCACCCCATCCCCTAGGGGCTGAAGTTCACTGTGTCCAGCACACAGAAAAGGAACAGCTAAGAACGGTGCTCACTTAAATACTGGACACAAATCATGTCTCACTTCCATTCACATTCCATTGATAAGGATGTCTGGACAGCAGGAAAGACTGTCCCTAGTGTTACCAACAGCACACTGTGGAGCTTTGGGCTGCCTCCTGGCAATTATTCAGGTCATAATGACATAGTTATTTAGAATGAGAGGTTCTGTTAATTTTCTTCCCCATAGGCTCACAGGTGAGGGTCCTGGTCCAGAGTCACAGGTGACAAGTGGTAGAACTAGGACCAGATTTCTCTTCTCCTGACTCCTAGCCCCAGTCTTGTCCCTCCTACTTGTGCCCCAGAACACACTGTCCCCTTTATGGAGTTTTACCAGAAGGTTTAATTGTATGAGATCTCATCATAGAACAGATTACTACAAAACCACAGCAGGCTACTAGGCACATAGGTCCTAAGATATCAATACAATCTGGTGGCCAGTATGACGTCCTATTAATTGCTATACTGCTCATGGTGTACTAGGAGTCACAGCACCTTGCATATGAGTGTGTTAGGGCTGCTGTAACAAAGTACAGCAGACTGTGCAACTCAAACTATTTATTTATTTATTTTGGTACGGGGATCGAACTCACGACCTTGCGCTTGCAAGGCAGGTGCTTATGCCGCTGAGCTAAACCCCTGGCCCTTCCAACAATTATTATCTCAGAGTTCTGAAGTTCAAAATTTTCCAAGATGTCAGCAGGATTAGTCCTTTCTGAAGGATGTGAAAGAGAATCTGTGCTAAATCTCCCTCCTCCTCTCTTGGTAGTCTTTTGCATCTCCTGGCCTATAGAAGCATCATCTGTCTGTTTCAGATGCAATGTAGGGGGATTTGGAAACAGTTTGCTATTCAGCCAATATGCCCAAGACCCCCAGTCCAGCACCCTGACACACTATGACCAGGTGAATGTGACTCATTTCTTGCTAAGTCATGTAGGGGTGTCAGCTGTGTATATGTGACTGAGAAGAATGTGAGATTATTTCAAACACTGAACATGAGAAACTCTATGTTTACAGCAAGTTAGTTAACACAGATGCATATTTCTCACAGGCTAATACTCAAATCCAACATGAAAGTCTGAGTAATCACTTGTCATTTTTTTATTGTTACATGAAAACAGTGATCATTTCCTGAGATGGGTATTTTTATATGGTTTATTAGTTCTTAAAGAAATCTTGCAAGATAAATGGCATTATATTCCCTTTTTACAGATAACTGAACTTAGAAACTGGTGAAGTTGTAGACCACTATATTACAGCGCTTAGAAACAATGCATCAAAATGTTTTTCATTTTTATTCTGAAAATGTGAGCCCTTAGATTTCCTTAATATGCTTGATCTGGGAAGACACATGTGGTTAGGGTCAGGCTCAGATTTGACACAAAGGTTTTGCAAAATAAATTTTTCTTTGTTTTGTCCATGGGGTCAGTTTGCAAAGGTAATTGTTTCCAAGTATCTTCTTGTCAAGGTGAATGCTGAAACAGTCAAAAATTGACTACTAATGAGGAAACCAAGAGACAAATCTTTAATAGGAAAGACAAGATGATACAGAACATGGACGCTGGGGAGGAGGCCTGCAAATATTTTGCAACCAAGAAACTTTGTCAGCGCTTTTTCCTTTTTCAGCAATCAACTTTTCATGGCGTTGGACTCAGCAACCCCAGATGAAGAGGATTTCCTCCTGCTCTCTGGGCAGTCTAGGTAATGAGCAAAAAATATTTTCCGGGCTGGGGATTTAGCTCAGTGGCATAAGTGCCTGCCTGGCAAGCACGAGGTTGTGAGTTCGATCCCCAGTACCAAAACAAAACAAAAAAGTATTCTCCACGCTGCAGCTAATGCTAGGCAGATAACAGGAAGGAGAGCAGTGTGTTTCTTGGAGGAGGCAGACCGACAGACGCCCATCTACTTCACAAAGGGGATGTAATATACTTGCCAGATGCTAGGTTTCCCACCAGTTTCTAGGATGTGTCCCGACATGCCCACCCCACACCTTGGATCGATCTCTCCCTAGCTTTTCTTCCTTCCTTGCCCTGCTCCCTATCTTCATCGGTTGAACCTAGGGCCTTTGCACCGAGCTACATTCCTAATCCTTTATTTATTTATTTATTTATTTATTTAAAATTTCAATCTGGATCTCGCTAAGGTGCTAGGTTGCCGGCTAGGTTCGTGCAAGCGATTCTGACTGGGCGTCCCCAAATGCCAGCATACAGGCCTGCACCACCACGACTGGCCTTTGCCTTTTTAACCTGGGTGTCTTTCAGGCATAGCGAGTTCTCAGAGTTCCATGCAGACCTTGCTCTGGCAGAACATCCCGTTTGTTTCCATATGTACATAATCATGCAAGCAAGCTATGAATCAAAATAAAATTATTCCCGCAAACTCACTACCCACTTCAAACACGAGGTTCCCTCCATATCCAGTGAGGTCGTGAATTTCCCCTTGCTTTTCTTTTTCCACGGCCTCATCCTGGAACCGGAAGGAGGGAGAGAGGCGGAGACAGCTGGGTCTCTCCTCGGGTTCCCGGGTACCTGGGAGGCCAACAGGGCTGGAACTGACGCAGTCACTTCCAAGTTTCGGGTCACATCTCCCATCCCGTGTCTGGCACTTCCGGTTTCACGAGGAAGTGGCTACACTAAAGCAGCGGCGGCTGCGCGGGCCAGTGGCGTCATCAAGCGGCGCGGGCCAGGTTCTCACCCCGGCGTGCCGGCGGCGCTGACCTGGTTTATGGAGCGACCGTAGCAGGCATGACTGTCTACTGGCTCTTCCTGCGCAGGGCTGCGGCGGCGCGAGCCTGCCAGTCTCTGGTGACCGCCAGGGCTAGCAGGCGCCCGCTGCGCACCGGTCCGCCGCGGCGAGCGTTCGCCAAGGACCTCTTCTTGGGCAAAATCGAGAAGGTGAGGCGAACGCGGCCGCCCTTGCTCTTTGGCACCCGCCTTTTGTGCTTAGCAGCAGAGTGGGATCGAGCTTTGTCAGAGTCCCTAAACCTGCCCGGCAAACACATGCGAGGGGCAAGATGTCTTAACACTGTAGAATCCTGAGTCCTCCTGGCCCCTGAGGTGGGAACACGAGGACTTTTCCAGAGAAACGTGGTATGGACTGTGTAGCGGCTCTTATGCTCGGCGACATGTGAGACAGCCTAGACGCGGGGGTCACTGCGCCACCTTTTGCCTGGCCCGGAAATGCGCGGGGCTTACAGCGCAGCCCCCTTGCCGCTCCCTTGGCACCTTCCAGGGACCCGCGGCTTTCCAGACTCAGCAGAGACCTAGTACTTAATCCTGCTTTTGGGAGGACCTCGCAAATTTGTCTCCAAAGGCCCTTTCTCACGACACCCCTTTTAGAGATCTCAGAATCCAGGTGGTAGCCACAGCGTGACTGTAAAGCCCTCATCCTTTTATTAGAGTTCTGGGAGGACTTGGATTTCACCTTGGCTCTGTGACTTCAAACGTCAGTTCTTTCAGCCTTAAATGGAGCTAGTGATGCTTGGCCTCTCTGATATGTTGTAGAAGCCCAGTGAGATAGATAGTGTGTAGAAATTCTGTGTTATGTAGCCAGAGACACATTTGCTTCAACATTTACTAGCTTTATAACCTTGGGTTCGTCCCTTCACTTTTCTTCCTCAGTGCTTTTTTCTGTAAATTGGAATGTCAGGAGTTTCTGTCTTCTTAGAGGTACAGTGCTTTGAACCTGGCTCGAATCAAGGCTAATCCTGGATAGTGGAAGCAGTTACTTCTTGCATTCACTTTAGAACAGTCCTCTCATGTTGTCAGGCCAAAACCTTAAGCAGAATTACTGATGCAGAAGCTGACTGAGAGTGATTTGTCATGCTAGAAAATATAAAAGTAAGACTTTAAGGTGCAGGAAACCATTTCCCCCAGAATTTCAGCTCATAGGTGCCTCATTCTGGAACTTCAGGCATCTCAGCATTGTGGTGAAGAAAGAACTAAAATCTCTTGTACCTCTTCCAGTCTTTGAGCCTGCAGCTTCCCCTCCCTTCCCTCACTGGCCACTGTTGGCTTTGCTTCTTTTCACTGAGGATATCCATGCAGCCAGCTGACATCTTGCAGTATGTCTCCCTCCCTGCCTGTTACCTGTCCTTTGCTCTGTGCCCATGTCATCTCTAGTCTTCTGTTACTAATGAACTGTTGCCTCGAGAAGGCTTACCTGGTCATTAGATCCCAGCCTTCTCACCTACTCAAGGGTAACTCTCTCCTTTCTCACTTATATCAATTGCTTTATCCCTGCTAGTCATGAAAGTCAATGGTGATCTCCATTTGGTCAAGTCTAAGGGTCTTCCTCATATTTGACCTATCAGTGGCATCTGATGCAGAGCATCACTCGGCCTTCTTGTATACACTTTAGTCACCTGACTCCTGAAAAATCACTATACTTCTCAGTCTCCTTTGCTGGTTTCTTCTGAGCTCCTTGAGCATTAGACGTTGATCAGTGTTTCCCAGTTAGAGTGGGATTTTTCCAAGGCTAGTCTGTAAACTTAGCTTTTCATTGACACTATCTCCTTGATGACCTAGTTCAGTCCTGGCTTTAAATAGCATCTGTATCCTGATGGCGCAAATTTATTTCTCCAGTGGAGATTTTTTTTCCCCCCTCAACTCCAGATTCTTTTTATTTCTCCGTTTCTCTTCAGGAGCTCCCCTTAGATGTCTGAAAGACATCTCTAAATAGCATATCTGGAAAATTGCTCTACTTCCCACCAGCCTTGCTTGTCCCTTCAACCTTTATCATAGATAATGGTGATTCTGGAAATCCACCAACTCAGCTCAATCTCCTGAAGGGACAAATTCCCCTTATTCTCCTACTTCACTTCTAACCCTACAGTGAAATCCTTTTTTCTCTATCTTCAAGTTCTATTCAGGATCCAGCCACATTTATGTACCTTCACAGTGACTACTCTGAATTAGGCCTCCCTCTTCCATGATTCTCACAATGACATTGAGTCCAGTGTACATACTATAGGTGGAAAAACAGAGGCTCAGACAGGGTTTGTCAGTGGCCTCCCAATTAGTAAGCAGGACACAAAGTAAACCCAGCAAACCTAAATGTGAGTCCCAGGCTCCTTATTTGTGGGGCAATCCTTATCACTTGCTATTGATAAGAAAACTGATGAAAATCAGGACCCACCTGTCTGTGTGGAGAAAATGGCTGTAAGAAGGGGAGTCTTACAATCAATTTTTGTATCTGAAGCCCCTTGTGAGGTTTACTTTGTGCATCTTTCTGCTTTTTGTTGTGCTCTGCTAGCCAGTTGTGGAATCCAGCACACCTTTTTCCTTGCCTTTGACTAATATTACCATGTTGTACATTGCCAGGCATATTGTTAGGCCAGGCATGGTGGTGTATGCCTGTAATCCCAGCACTAGGGAGGTTGAGGTGGGAGGATTGTTGTGAGTTTGAGACCAGCCTGGGCTACAAAGTGAGCTCTAGGCCAGCCTGAACTGCATAGTGAGACCCTGACCAAATTAAAAAAAAAGTATTTTTTTTTTTTTTGGGTAAATGTTTTTCTCACTTTTAGAAAGGAGTTTTCCCATTTCCAGAGGTGAGCCAAGATGAGCTTAATGAAATCAATCAGTTTGTGGGACCTGTGGAAAGATTCTTCACTGAAGAGGGTATGTATAGTTTTCCTGTATCATTGCACATTTCCATGGTAAGAGTGGTTGTATTGGCATTTGTGTAAGAGGCAGGGCACACATAGAGGAAGCCCTCTTCATTGTCATTAATGAGGCCAAAATACTTGTCACTCATAGTATTTTGCCTTGGGGGTCCTTGGAGTTGTTCCTTAATGAAAAGTCATCGAGTTCAATTATCTCTGTGTGTGTTGAAAGAGCATTTGAAACATTTTGAAACTGCTGCAGACAAGCACTTGTGTAAAATACAACAAAATCGAGTAACTGGAATAATAGATGACAGAAGCCAAGGGGTTTGCACAATCCCAACCCGTGGCTCACATGTTGGTGAGTGTGGTGTGTAAGATGCTTTAGATGTGCCAAGAGGCTGAGCCTGGATATTTGTCCTGAGCAATTTTGTTTTGTTTAATTTCATTTCGTTTTATTTTGTTTCATTTCATTTTGTTTTGTGACAGTGCTTTGCTATGTAGTTGAGGCTAGGCTTTAACTCATTGTGTAGCCCAGGCAGTCCTCCTGCTTCAGCCTCCCAAGTGCTGGAACTGCAAGCATGAACCCTATATCTGACTTGTCTGAGGGATTTTATGATGAGCCTCACGGCAGTGGGCCATACCATAGAAGGAGCTCGGGTTCCTTTGAGGGACCCCTGTTGAGGGCCTTCATGCAAGAGTAGCAGCATTCCGTCCTCAACACTGAGGATTCCAAAAGTCACTTGTACTGGTATTTATCCTATCAGAAATTAAAACTGGGAAGTTTTGAAACTGATAGTTTCAAAAATATTATTTCTTTAAATTAAAAGTGATGTAAACTTGTTACATGTTAAAATATAAATTGTGTGTGCACTCATGTGCATGTGGGGGGTTTTTGTGTTTGTTTTTGCTACTGGGACAGAACCCAGGCATTTGCACTAAACTGCATCTCCAACCCTTTTTTAATTTTTTTTACTCTGAGACAGGATCTTACCAAGTCAGTAAGCTGTCTGGGCACATCTTGAACTTGTGATCCTCCTGGAGCTGGCATTATAGGCATGCACTACCATGACTGGCTTATCTTGTTATTTTTAGTCTGTCTTTATTTATAGTCCCCTTTCCTGTACTATCTGATTTGTCAGCCCCCTTTGGCCTTATTGAGATATAAGTGACTTACAGTATAGTGTATGTGTTTGAGTTGTACTCTCAGGAACCATTAGCACACCCAAGGTGATGAACATATGCATTACTCCTAGAAGAATTCTTTCTCCACCTTCATTCCCTCTCTGTCCCCAAATAACCACTGATTTGCTTTTTCTAAGAGTCCATTATATTTTTTGGAATTTTATTTAAACAGATTCATACGTTAGGTATTCTTGTTTAGCTTCTTTTGGAACAATTTTGGGTTTCCTTCATGTGGTCTGTATCAGTTTTTCCTTCCTTGGTAGTGCTGCAGAATATTTCTTAGTATGGTTTGTCTACTTGGCGATTGGCATGTGGTCAGTGTGCACCATTGTAGCTGCTTAACTTCCTGTCTCATTTTATAGAACATATTGGTTATTTTGTAAAAATCAAGTTGAGTATGGCTGCAGTAATCTACATCTCATCAATGTGTTATTTGTTGGCATTTTATTCAACCAAAGCAGCCAGGTAAGCAAACAGAACTCCACCCAGACTAAAAAGATACAATTCTTGCTGGGCTAATTATGTAAAATCAAACACATGCAGATAATTTCCAGTTTGAAAAATGTCTGGCACCCAAAAATGATTGTGTGTACTTCTACAGTATTTGTTTTAGCATAGCTTACTTCTGTTTTGCCTGATCAAGATATTTCTTCTTGTCAGTGGACTCTGGAAAAATTGACCGGGAGGGGAAAATCCCAGATGATACTTTGGAGAAGCTGAAGAGCCTGGGGCTTTTTGGGATGCAAGTCCCGGAAGAATATGGTAAGTAAGGGAAACTCTTCTTCAGGAGGCACCATGCAGGATTTCTGCAGCCTGCAGAGAAGTGTGGCTCTGGGCTTTGCAGTCTTTGCTGCTCGCCTGCCCAGCCCTCAAGGGGGCTACCTCTGCCATGGTTGGCTGAGGGTCGAGGTAGGGACATATTGTGGGCAGTGAGTACTTCTGGGTACTGTTTGTCTTTTTTTGGAAGACAGACTGTTTGGGGTGGTTCTCAGCTGCACCCTGATGTCTTGGCCAGCAAGGCACAGCACCTGGGAGCTTTCCTTGCTTTTCTGTTACCCTACCTTGTCTGTCTCCTTGGGCTAAATAAAGTAGGGCTTCCTTTCTCTCTTTGTGTATGTGTGTGTATGCCTGTGTGCGTGTGTGTGTGTGTGTGTGTGTGTTTTGAGGTGTGGTTGGGCCAAGTCTGTAGAGTAAGACCCAGATGGCATAGCCCAGAGCTGGGCCAAGCCAAGACGGAAAATCTAAAGACCGAAGAGCAGCTGCCTGGCTTCCTTCTGTGGAGCATCAGTCAGGTGAAGTGTGTTTGTGTGTGTGCTTACTGTGTCTTCCTTGCTGTCCTGTAAGATCCTGCCCCACTCTTAAATGGTGTGAGTTTGTTCTGCCTCTGCAGAGGACCTTACCTGACCCACCAGGCTGCCAGACCCATGGTGGCAGTGTAGCATTCATTCCTGCAGCCACAGTCATCCTGTGTGACTGCGCGGAACCAGCCGCAAGCTGTCCTGGCCACCTGGCACCAGGGTGGGGACTCCTGAGCTGCAGGACCACTGTTGCTGTCACAGGTGGCTATGCCTAGTGCTAAGTAGGAGAAGAAATGGGAACCTAAGAGTTAGGACAGCTTTGCTGTCAGCAGCTTAAAAGTAATAACAAGGCAATGGGAGGAGCCTCAGATTCACATCTGCAAGTTTTGGGAGGCTTTTTAGGGCAGAGGATCCTGAAACCTGGTAGAAGCCATTGTGCTGGAGTATGTGATGCATGGGTCTTTCAGTCCCTGGGGCCACGTGTCTCCTTCATGCTCTTGGTTCTGCCTTGTCTGCTTCCATATGAGATCATGTCCCCCAGGATTCTACCTATGTACACGAAGGAAAAGTATCCAAGTTTTTTCAAAGAAAACTCAGGATATGGTAGGTCCAGCCGGACCTTCACCCGCATGGATGCTGCTGCTGTTCTTGTGTGTGGATGTTCAAGGCAGCTGTTTGTGTGTGTTGGACTTGACTTGAGACCTGGGCTCAATTTATCATTTGAGAAAAGGGCACAAGGTCACCCATAGTCCCCTCTTCAAGTTGAAGATCAAATGCAAAGTATCTAAGTTCTATAAAGTTTTTATTTTTCTGTTTTTTATCTCTTTATCTTTTTACTCTTAGAGAAGTGATATCCCATGCAAGGGTTTTTGTTTGGTTTGTGGATATTTTTTTTTAGACCATCTTGCTGTGGAATATAGGCCTTCCTTGAATTTACTATGTAGCCCTGGCTAACCTTGAACTCAAAGATCTGCCTCAGCCTCCTGAGTATGGGGATTATAGATGTGTAAACCACACCTGGCTTTGAAGGGCAGTTTTGTTCCTCAGGGAACATTGGGTGGTATCTAGATATATTTGGTTGTCAGAATTGTGGGAGTGGGGAGGTTTGTATCTGGCATTTTGTGGGTGGAGGCCAAGGGTACTGTTTGAACAGCTCACAGTACACAGGAATGAGCTGTCTCTTATGTCACACAGCTCTTCTCTGGGGTACACTGGATAGTGGATCATAGGACACTTCAGGGTCTGGCAGAGGGCACCCTTACCTAGGCAGTGGTTTGTTACATATGGAAGTATCTGTACGTTTGTATATATTCATGTAAAGTGCGAGAGGACCTACATAAAAATGCTTTTTGTGAGTGATAGGATTATAGGCAATTTTTGTTTTCTTTTATTGTGCTTTTTTAAATGGTGGTCTGGTATCACTTTATTATTAGGGAAAGCAGTGCGTTGTTGCTTTCTGGGAGGAGGTGGGCTGGTGTGCCTGACGCTGCCCCATCTCTCCTAGGTGGCCTGGGCCTCTCCAATACCATGAGCACTCGGCTGGGGGAGATCCTCAGCCTGGATGGATCCATTGCTGTGACTCTGGTAGCACACCAGGCACTGGGCCTCAAGGTCAGTTGTCTGGGACCTCTGTTGGTAGCTGTCTGTAGATGGCAGGAGACAGGGGCCTTGTTAGAATGGCTCAGGGTCTTGTAGGAGAGCAAGCCCGGCTGCTTTTGCCACCCTGCTCTCCACTGGACCTGCATGTGCAGTGGCCTTTGGCTCACACTGTCCTTTGGCACTGAATTTCCCTCTGTTCCCCAGTGGGTGTGACCAATCTTTCAAGGCCCAGGTGTGAGGTAGCTCTTCACTCCAGGCTGGCAGAGCTGTTCCTCTGCTGTCTGAACACAAATCACCTTCTCCCCAGGATCAGAATAGAGTGCAAAGTTCTAGGTGGCCTCTTATTGGGGCTACACCTATTCAGTGTAGATTTCAAAGCCAAAAGAGCTTTGCACATAACTCTCCACCCCAGTGATACCAGCCGTCACCACAGTCATTTGGTGGCAAGGTGAGGACTGTTCTGACATGGAGTGGCACCTTATGCGGGGTATGGTTCCAGCTTTCCTGTGTCTGCACATCCATCCTCCAGGTCACCTGCCTGTGAGGGACGTCCCTAGCTTGAAGATCTCAGGGTCAGGGCTCAGAGCAGGGACAGTCCTTGCTACCTGACCTGGCTGGGGAAACACTGGATGAACATGATGATCTGAGCCTGGAGCAGGAAGGTATGCAGCTGGGCCGCTGCAGCCATCAGGTTCCCTGTGCTCTGCCTAAGGCTGGCAGCCTGGAGCTCCCACTGTCTCCCCTTACATGAAGCAAATGTTGACCCTGAAGGGCAGTGTCCATGAGTATATCCTCACTGTCTTTGCCTCCCTGCTTATATGAGATGTTAGTTTGTGTGTGTTTCATGTAGGGGATCATCTCAGTCGGCACAGAGGCACAGAAGGCCAAGTACCTGCCCAGGCTGGCCTCTGGGGAGCACGTTGCAGCCTTCTGCCTCACAGAACCACCCAGGTCTGTCTCTTGGAATGTCATCTGCAGCCTCTCTCCAGGACAGAGGTCTTGTCTGTGTGGAGTGGCTGGCTTGTATCTCTTCCCTGCCTGAAATCTTCCAGTCAATGTTAAGACCCTTCTTGCTGGCTGTCTACCTAAGGAGACTTACAAATGTGAAAACAACCTAAGGGCATCTATCAGCCAGTGTCTGTGAATTTCCACCCCTGTGGTATGTGGGGAGGTCATCAGGCTTCAGTTCAAGTTCACCTTGCTGAGCATGCGAGCTGGGGGCTGTATCTCATTTCCAGATTAGGAATGGAGGTTCAGTGGAGTTGTGTGATCAACCTGAGGTTACATAGTTGGATGGAGCAAGGTTGGAAGAGCACTTGGCTATAGATAGCAAGTTTGTCACACTGACCACTCAGATGGTGACTTATAGTGGTCACCTCCTGGGACATTCAAATGTCTCCTCACAGCAGTTCAGATGAGCCCATGAGGAGCCCAGGTTCTCCAGCAGCAGTCTATACCTGAGTCGTTTTCACCTCCACCTTTACTGCCTCTGTGTTAAAGCAGAGATGGCCAGATCCAACTTGTCCCTAGTTTGTATCATGAGATTTCACTGGAATGTGACCTTTTGGTGATGAACTATCTATGTAACAACAGAGTTGAGAACAGATGCCCTGTACCTGGGAAAGGTGAACACTTCTCTGTCGACCCTGTATTTAAAAAGCTTGTTAGCTCCTTGTCTAATCATCTGTTTCCAGGTTTCAGGTCCATCCTTCTTTATTCCCAACATTGTTCTCCCTCCACTGAATGTCTCCCTCTGCAGCAGGAACAATACTGGCTCCATCCAGACTAGAGCTACGCTGAATGAAGATGAGACGCATTATGTCCTCAACGGCTCCAAGGTATGGCCTCAGGGGCCTTCTGACCAATGGGTTGGAGATGGAACTAAGCAGCATCTCCAGGGCCCCCATCTGCTATCTCTGTCCAGGTTTGGATCACCAATGGGGGACTGGCCGAGATTTTCACTGTATTTGCAAAGACTGAGGTGGTTGACTCTGATGGCTCTGTAAAGGACAGAATCACAGCGTTCATAGTAGAAAGAGGCTTTGGTGGAGTCACTAATGGGAAACCCGGAGATAAGCTAGGCCTTCGGGGCTCCAACAGTAAGTGTCGTGTGTGTTTGTGTGTGTGCATGTGCATGCTTGCATGTGGGACAGAGAGGGATTGATCCTTGGTATTTACCAAGGTAAGATGAAGTTACAGTCCTGTGGTTTTAGTTCAGTATTTTGGCAAAATCCAGTTGACAGTGCCACCTGGACTTCTCTGGTGATGCCCATGAGCTCTTGGAAATTAACTCATGAATTGTGCAGCCGGGACTGAGGCTGTCTGCCTCAGGGTTGGGGCTGACAGTGGACCCCATGGTGGCAGGACAGCAGGTAAACTGGGTCAGACCACCCATCTTTGCTGCCTGGAACCTTTGTGCTCATCGTTTGCCCCTGCTACAGAGACCTTTGGAGCACTGGGTTCATAGGATGAGGATGCATTTTGCTAGTCCTCCTGCTGCCGCCCTGGGGTTTTCAAATGCTGTGCCCCTTAGGTCAGCTACTTCCAATCTTGGGTGTCCATCTTGGAAGGCACTACATATGCCCTGGGCACCTTTGGAACGACCTCTGCATGCCCTGTGTATTTAGGGACTTTGCCTTCTGCATGGAGTTTTAGCACACATCCAGCTTGGGCTGGAGGTAGAAGGGATAGAGGCCCCGAGCTCTGTCCTGTGTGGCTGTGAACAAGTTTGTGGTCCTCTGCACTGTAGTTTGCCCAGGTGCAGGAAAAGGAGGGGTATGTGCAGTGCAAGATGTGCCTGTGACAGCACCTCAGCACCAGTTGCTGCCTTGACCACTGTGACCAGTGCTGTGCTCTAAGATCTCCTCAGTGTGGCAGCTGAGAGAGGAGAAGCACTGAGACCCTCTACTCAGGAGGAGCCTGGCATGCTGTCGGGAGACAGTACAGGAATCAGGGGCTGGGTCCTCTGGGGAGATCTGGGAAGACCATGCAGGGTCCTATGAGAGGTCAGGTGGCACAAAGTGAGTCCAGAGGGGGAGGTGGGGTACCATCCTCACTCCTCAGCTTTTGACCCTGGTCCCACAGCCAGAGACTGCAATGATTTGATGCATTTCACCTGGCTCTTCTGACGTAGTTGCAGTACTTGGTTGCATGATTGGCAGCTTGCCGTGCCTGGCTTGGCTCCCCTTGAGCCTCAGTCTTCCCTATCCTGAACCTCTTTTCTCTGGTGCAGATGGCCGGCAGGTGCCATGCTTATGTAATGGAACATGTGAACACCCCTTGTTTTGGGGAATACTGTGGATGCTACTGCATGCCCCTCAACCTGTCCCTACTGCTCCCCACCTTTGGTGCACATCTAACTAGGGCTACCGCCTGCCTGACAGCCAGAGCTGGCTTGGCAAGGATGCTTTCTTCCTTATGGTCATTGAGTGCCAGGCACCCTGCTATAGGCTATGGGTTGGTTCAGGTTGTCATGGTTTTGTGTTGTAACTGGGGCACGTACACCTCAAGGCCTATGCTCCTGCTGGGCCAGCTGCTTCTTTGACCCCACCTGGCATTGGGGCAGGAGAGGCAGGGCTGCCCTTCCAGTGGGGTGTGGGTGGGGGCAGTTCTGCTGCCCTGAAGACAGCATAGGGCAAGTGTTCATTAGGGTTAGGAACTGGGACTAAGAATCCATCCACTGATGGCCTTTGGACGTATTTGTGCATGAGCTTGACTGTTCTTTCTCCATTCTTTTTGTTCCTTAACAGCTTAGCCCAGCCCTTAGTACAGCTACTATCCAGCCCTCAACCCCTAGCTGTATCTCTGTCCTTTGTGTATTTCACCCACAGCGCAGATAACACTGTTGACATGTATTTTAGTCAGTCTCCTTGACCCAAGTGTGGGCTCCTTAGACATTCATACCTCTCTGTATTATCCATCCTGATATCAGATGAATGAATGACTTGTGTGCCCTGTTTAGGTACAGAGTGGTTTGCATTATTAGGTAAGGTCTTAAATTTTCTGTGTTTCAGTTTGTGAAGTCCATTTTGAAAACACCAGGGTACCTGTTGCAAATGTCCTTGGAGAAGTCGGAGGTGGCTTTAAGGTGAGTTGCCTGCTGAACCCTAAGTGAATACTGTGAGGTCTTCCAAGTGGGTACCTACCCCCACTTGTCTAATTCTTTCCTGAGTTTAGACACCACCTATAAAATGGCTGGGTCTGAGGAGTCACCATTTTTATACCCTTGAGCCATGTTGCCAAGTGTCTGTGAGAAACATGGACAGGTATGTGCTCTTTCCAGCAGGAAAGAAGAAAGCCCATTTTCTTGGTACTGGGGTAGCCCGGCTTGGTAGTACATACTTGTAATCCCAGCATTCTGCAAGGCTGAGGCAAGAGAATCATGAGTTCAAGCCAACCTGGGCAATTTAACATGACCCTGTCTCAAAACAAAAAATAAGTTTGGCATGCGTATTGGTGGTGCATGCCTGTGTCAGCACTTGGGAGGCTGAGGCAGTAGGATTGCTAGTAGTTCAGCACCAGCCTGGGCTACATAATGTGTTTAAGTCCAGTCTGAACTGCTTCGTGAGACCCTACCTTAAATAAAAAAATAAATAAATAAATAAATTTTAAAAAGAGTTGAGATAGCTTGGTGAAAAAAAAAGAAGTGCTAGAATTGAACCCAGTGTCTTGTGAATGCTAGGGAAGTATTCTACCATGGAGTTATATCCCAACACTTCATTTTTTTTCTCGTTTTTTTGAATCATGGTCATGCTATGTAATTCAAGTTGTTTTTGGACTTACTATGTAGCTCAGGCAGGCCTTGAATTCACAGAAATTGTCCTGTCTCAGCCTCCTGGGTGCTAGGATTAAAGGTGTGCACCACGATGCCCAGTTTACAACACTATACTCTTTTTTTTTTTTTTTTTTTTTTGTGCTGAGGATCGAACTCACAACCATGCTCTTGCAAGGCAGGTGCTTATGCCACTGAGCTAAATCCCTGGCAACACTATATTCTTAAAAATGTTGCTATTGTGATTGATAAAAAATGACTGGTGTTTTAATAAGCAAAAGGAAATTTATTTCCAAAATTCTTTGTGGTTCCTAGTGAGATTGGTGCCAGTTAGCCTAAATACTAAAAAGAATGATACCTTTGACTCAATCTTAAGATCATGAACCAATAATAGACCAGGTGACAATTGTGTGAACCAATGTGAGATGAAAGTAAGGATTTTTCTGTCTGGAATACTCAGAAAATGTGAATAGAAGTGCAGGTAACAGGAAGGGATTACTGAATCTCACTTTGGGGAAGTTGGGATCTCAGATGTGGTTGTGAACATTATGGAAAGCACCATTGTGGTAAAGGAGCTGAGGACCCACTGGGGGTGTTGAAAAGGCCAGTGCATCATGGAGAGTCTGGAAGGTCCTCAGAAGACTAAGAATAAGGCCAGGGATATAGCTTAGTGGCACAGCACCTGCCAGACAAGCACAAGATCATGAGTTTGATTCCTGGTACCAAAAAAAAAAAATAATAATAATAAAAGACTAATAGAACTACCATGTGATCTAACTGACTTGCTGCTGATTGACTGTCTATCCAGAGGAGAAACCAGCACACTCTCAGTGCCTACATACCCATGTTTCTTGCAGATTATTAACAACAACCAAGACATGCAACCCTCTTCCATATCCATCATCAGATAAGTAAAGCAATAGTGTCTATATAACCCATGGAGTATTATTTAGTCATAAAAAAGAGAGCTATTGATTGCAGGATAATCAGCTAGACAGACAGTATCATAGTATTTTTTTCCTCATATGTAGAAATTTAAAAAAAAGAACCTCAACACAAAAGAGGTACCTCTATATCTTCAGAAGGCAACTGGAGGAAAGAGAAATGCAGCGGGTAGAAGAGCGGGTGGGTGTAATCACAGTGTGTGCACATGTGGAAGGTCAGTGAGCCCACCAGTCTGTGTGATGAATAGGTGTTAATAATTAAAATGTTAAAAAGGCTGGCAAGGGCCACCAAAGTCAGAGAAAGACTGAGCACAGGACTGGGGCCCTTCTGCAGACAGAGATGTATCAGGGAGTGAGGCCCAGAGTCACCTGTTTTTCCTGCCTTTTTTCCTTTTGAGTGAGGTTAACAGTAATTCTGAAGGAGCTGAGCTGGCTTTTGAAAAAGGGTGTGGGAATCCAGGCAGAAGAATAGAAGAGTCTAGTTTCCCAGCAGACTGAAGGGCCAGTGCCATCAATGTGCTAGGGAATGAGGAGTGTGTGGGCCCAGGGAGGTTGGTCTTGGGGTCCCAGTTCTAGGGTGAGATTGCATCTCCCCCTTCTTGTTAGTGGACAGTAAGCACAAATTCCAGTTCTGTGGTGTGTTTTATTAATCCACATCACATCCAGCCAGGCCTTCTGGAGGAGGCAAAAGTGCAGGTGAGGTTGAGCTTTCTGTCTACCTTCCTTCCTGCCCTGGCCCAGCCCTCCCTCTGGGGCTTGAGGGTGTCAAGTCCAGCGCTCAGAAGTGATATCTGTCTGGGGATCTCCTCACTGCCTGTCTGAAGCCCAGCCCTGGGTCTTCTCTGGGGAGGCTTGCCTGCCTGTCCCCTCTTCTCATGCCAAGAGTCGCCACAGGATTGGGACTCTTGCACACTGGCCACTTGCAGGTCACTGGCTCTTTGTACCTGTGCCCTCTGCAGTGAGGCAGGGTAGCCTCCAGGACCCCAGACACCCTTGTTGGATGTATACCCTGGGTGTCTGTATTTGCTGTCCCTGTCTGAATTAGGTCAGAAGAATGGGTAGGGAAAGAGAAGTCTCTGACAAAGCTGTCAAACTGTCACAGATACCTGGCCCAGGTATTGGGCCGACACCAGAGGTGGACCTTGGGAAATTTTGTCCCCACTAAGCCTGGGCTTCCTCCTGAGTGGCTCCTGAGCCCCAGGCCCTGTGGGAACCTCTACACAGCTTGCTTGGCTGGCAGTGTATACCGGTCATTCCAGATCTCTGTTCCCTTCCCTGAGGGTGAGGGGTACTGGCCAGTGCATTTGGGGTGGTGTCTGGCCTGTGCAGTGGCTGGAGCCACAGCAAGACTGTGCCACCTGCTTGCGTGGGGTTGTACTTTCTCCCAGCAAGGTTCTCCAAGCTCTTCCTTGGTTTTCAAGAAACCTTTTTGGGAAAATATGCAAACATGGTAGAGTGCACTTTCTCTACCTCCATCAAGATTCCCTGGGTTTTCCTGTTGTCCCTGCAGGTAGCTGTGGACATCCTCAACAGTGGGCGGTTTGGCCTGGGCAGCATTGTGGCCGGGATGCTCAGGAAACTGATTGGTAGGTAAGTTGGGCCCTGCAGCCTTCTGCACTGCTGTTCCACCCCCTGGCATGCCCTCTATGGCCAGGAGACTTTGCCTTTCCCTTGGGTGGGCAAAACCCCAGAGGAGATCACATGGCCAGAAGGGCAGATGATGGGCCCATCCTGGGGACATGGGACTGGGTCACAAGTGTAGAAGCATTTGGAGACTAGGACTTCTGGTGTGCCCAGGGGTGTCAGTGTCAAGGAGGCTGTTGTGTCATGTGGGGTGCTGATTCATGCATAGTCATATGCCCTGAGGCCCAGACCTATGTTGCAGCAGGGCTGTCCGCTCCTGCAATAGCCATGGGCACCTGCAATGGGATTGGCTGTCCCTACCCTGTCTGGGACCCTCTGTGTACCTGGTTTCCTGTGAGGTGCCCTGTTGAGTGACCCTGTGAGGTGGACAGTATTGTCAGGGAGGTGGAGCTCTTTAGCCTGGGCCTTTACAGAGAAGAACAGGGCCGGGTTCAGATCTGTGTGGCTTTTGGGGCCTCCAGTTCCCGGACACAATGCTCAGGGTGTTTGAAGGGTGGTGGTAATGGAGTTAGGAAATCATTTTTGGATAGGTAGGAAGTTGCCAGTTCTTCGCAATAACTCTGCTCTTCTTTAGAACTGACTGCTGAGTATGCCTGCGAGAGGAAGCAGTTCAACAGGAAGCTCAGTGAATTCGGGTTAATTCAGGTACCAAGCTGTGTTTTCCCTGTGTGGTCAGGAATTCTGTGCTTGGTGATTGTCTCTCCTGGCTTTCTGTTTAGTTTTTTGGGAAGAAGACTAGATGAGGCTCAGTTGGACAGGGACCCCTTTTCTGAAGGCTGAGTTTGATTCTCCTGGGCCAGCAAGGCTTCTGGCTCAGTTGCTTCTGTCCTGAATGGCAGACTTGGGTGTCAGCACAGGCACATTGCTTCTTGCTTGTGTTTTTCCTCAAACATTCCAGGAGAAGTTTGCACTGATGGCTCAGAAGGTATATGCAATGGAGAGCATGTCTTACCTCACCGCAGGGATGCTGGACCACCCAGAGTGTCCTGACTGCTCCATTGAGACAGCAGTGGTGAAGGTAATCCCAGTGCCACCAGAGCTGATGCCAGAGGGGGATCAGCAGACAGTAGAGGGGACTGGGTGGTGCCCCTGTGCTGACCTCACCTGGCCTCGGCAGGTGTTCAGCTCTGAGAGTGCCTGGCAGTGTGTGAGTGAGGCATTGCAGATCCTGGGGGGCTCAGGCTACATGAGGGACCACCCCCACGAGCGCATGCTGCGTGATACCCGTGCACTGCTCCTCCTGGAGGTGAGTAGCTGTTCATGTGCCCTCATGTTTGAAGCTGATGCTCCAGCTTCCCTCCTTGCCTCCTTGTCTTGGGAGTGCTGTGGAGGCCAATCCCCATTTTGGGCTGCTTCCTTGCTGGGTGCCCTTAACCCACATACCCTGCTCTGCACAGAGAGACCTTCTGGCCTGGAGATGCCAGGGAGCTGGCTCAGGCTGCTTTCCAGAGGACCCTTTCCTGTGTGCCTCCCACCTCCTGGGATTCTGCCTATCCATTTTAAGGAGGAGTCAGGGGCTTACAGAAAGGAGTGGCCCATGCAAGCCTGGCCATGAGACATGGGTCCCAGTGGGAAGCCAAGCCATCTGGCCACCTCTCCACCTATGTGTGTTCTCTGAACTCTAGTCTCAGCCTTGACCTGGGTGCTTCTGAAGTGGCAGCCTCTGCCATGAGCAGGCTGTGGCCTGTGCTGTCACCTAGCACTGTTGGGACTGCACAGAGGGGTGGCCTTTGACCTGTGCACTTCTGGCCACAGGGGACTAACGAGATCCTCCGGATGTTCATCGCCCTCACAGGCCTACAGCATGCCGGGCTTGTTCTGACCCCAAGGATCAAGTAGGTGCTATTCATGCTTTTCGGGGACTGTTCTCAGACCTAAGAGGAGAGGGCTACCTGCTCTGGGTTGGGATGAGATGATAGGCTAGATGTGGCCTTGGGCTCCCTGGAGCCTTGCTGCATAGAGTAGGGTCTATAGGTTCTGGAAAACCAGACCTCAAGCTTGTGCCTCTCTGTCCTATGTTTAGGGTCATGTGTCTCCTATCCCTACTGAAACTCTGTCTTCCCCTCCCCCAGCATCCTTTGCCTCTCACACTGGTCTGCACATGGGTGCCTAGTCCCGAGACCAACCCTACCCCCAGCCCTGCCTGTCTTCCTTTCTTTCCCTTGTCCCAGGTTAGAACCATAAGATCCCTGCCAGAGTTCAAGCACAGGCTGCTGGTAGCATTTTACTGGCTCCTTGACTAGGTAGCTGGTTGCTCTCTAACAGGTTGGGAAAGTAACCCAGAGCCCAGTGGGCCCAGCCAAGGGAGAAGTACAGAGCTCAGGGGCCCTAGAGTCACAGGACTGGGGAAATGTCTGCAGGCAGTTTAAAGGGGGCAGCATGGCCGCAGTCATGGAGACCGTCAGCCAGAGGCTGTGGGACACTCTGGGCCGAACTGTGGACCTGGGGCTGATGGACAACCCTGGAGTTGTGCACCCTAGTCTTCAGGTGAGTAGGCTCAGCAAAGTCACCCCTCCTACAAGAACTCCCTGTCCTGGGATATGACCAAGGGTCTGGGCCCCAGCAGGAACTTGGGGGACACCCTGATGTCCCACCCCATCTGGGCCCTGAGCCCCAGGCTGCACAGTGTTGGATATAATGAAAAGGTTCCTGGGATGAGATGCCAAACTTAGTCCTGTCTCCTGGCCTGCCAGGATAGTGCCGCCAAATTTGAGGAGAATGTGCATTACTTTGGCCGGACTGTGGAGACGCTGCTGCTGCGCTTTGGAAAGGTAAGCAGATCTGCCAGATCCGGGCACAGCCAGCCCCCACATGCATAGCTGTGAGCCCAGCCTAGAGCAAGACCTTGGTCACCTGGGCACAATGCCAGGGACCAACCTGTGACATTGAGCACACTAAGCACTGGCCTCTCATGTTAGCCATGTTGCTGGGCCCTGTCTTGCCTTGACCTCTACCCGAGGAAAGACAGTTCATAGAGAAGGGAGACCCAGGGCAGCAGGGAGCCTCTCCCGCAGCCAGAAGCACACAAGGAGGCTGAGCCTGCAGAGCTGTGGCCTGTGTGGGCCCTTGGGACAGGAGCAGAGCTTTATGCCTTGCTGTATTTCCAGACCATTGTGGAAGAGCAGCTGGTGATGAAGCGAGTGGCCAATGTCCTCATCAATTTGTATGGCATGGCAGCTGTGCTGTCACGGGCCAGCCGCTCCATCCGCATTGGACTCCGGGACCATGACCACGAGGTGAGCACCTCCCAATCCCACCCAGGATAGTCTTGAGGATGCTGAGTGACCTGCTCAAATTTGGGTCTGGGCTGGAACAGAGCCATGCTATGACCTCTGAGCCAATCTGTGTCCCATTGCACATTAATGTGGCTATGTTAATGAGGCCAGTGGCTGGGAGTGGGAGGCCTGGGAAGAAAGCGTTAGATGAGCTGTGGGCTGCAGTGCCCAGTGGTCACTGAGATAGAGGGGTCTCAGGGTGCTGCCCAGCAGGACTGAGTAGGCTTTCTGTGCTGTGGCTGTGGAGAGACCACTCTCCCCCAGGATAGGGTCTCACCCTCTGGGCACCTCCTGGATGCCACCTTTCCATGTGTGGTGTCCTATACTTGCCTGAGGACACTAGGATTGTGATATCCACATCAGGGAGGGGGGAACTGAGACTCAGACTCTGAGTAGTTTGCTTTTGGGGACAGTGCAGTGTGGTTACAGACTGCACTTAGCACCAAAGTTGTGATTTCTGAGCCTAGCCTGATTGCAGCATGCTGCCCAGCTTGGAGGCAGTTGAGCCCTTGGAGGCCAGAGGTTAGCTCCGGGGCACTCAGTGACTGTCTGTTCCCACCCTGGTTCTGGTAGGTTCTGTTGGCCAGCACATTCTGCGCAGAAGCTTATTTCCAGAATCTCTTCAGCCTGTCACAGCTGGACAAGTGTAAGCAGAGTGGCTGGCTGGAGGGAAGGGGAGTGAATTTGGGCTTCTGTGCAGGAGGAACTGTTTCCAGGCCTTGTCTGCTGGAGTGCAGTTCTGTGCCTGGCCTGGAGGCCTCCGTGCAGCCCCAGGGCCATGCAGGTGTGCAGCCATGGCCTCACACTTGCCCAGGGGTGGTTACCAAGGAAGTGACAGCACTTTACCTGCCTCTTTAGTCCCCCCACACCAGCCAAGATGAGCTCAGATTTCTGCGGAGAGTGGAGACCTCACCTGGAAAATGTGGGGCTTCTTGCCCATCTCTGTCCAAAAGGCTTGGGCTCCCCACAGCTATGTGACCACATCATAGAATGTGTGGCTCATGGTCACTGTGTGACCCTTTCAGCCTGCTGGATTCTAATCAGTGTCCCCAGCCGAGCTGGTCTTCCAGTCAAGAGTGAAGAGGGCCACTATGGACCTCTTCGTGTTTCCTATGGCCCCAGGGCTGATCTGGGCACCAGTGTGGCAGGTGGAACTGTGACCTGCTGTGGGGGTGACCAGATGGCTTCTCCTCCTCTGGACTGTTCGCTGAGCAGGGCTTCTCCCCATCCCTACCCATGAGACCTGGGGTTCGGAGGAGAGGAGAGTGAGCACCCTTACTCAGGATGAAGCCTTGGACCCTTTCCTGTCTGTCATGAGTGGCCACCCGGAATCACTCCTTGGGGGGAGGCATCACAGTGGTGATGACTTTGTCCAAAGTGCACCTCGTGTCCTCACAGTGGTGCAGGAGGGGCCCCATTCCCTCTCTTTGCCTTTTCAGATGATCCCAGAAACTTGGACGAGCATGTTAAGAAAGCATCACAGTATATCCTGGAAAAGCGGACCTACATCTGTTCCCATCCCCTGGACAGGACATCCTGAGACAGGACCAGCTCTGGGCCTTGAGGAACCAACCTCACCCCAACAGTCTCTGCTGAACTGTTGTCCCTTGGGCACCTAAGGGCTTTCTGCTGCCCTTTTTCCCCATGGCCACCCATTAGTCATGGTTTCTCCCAGACATCGAGAGGGTGGCAGCGCTGGCACCTGACCTTGGGTGGCTGTGTTGAGTTCTGGTTGCCACAGGGCTCAACTGCCACCTCTGGGGAGGAAGCTTCAGGGCCCTGTCTGAGGTGTGGGTAGCCATCTCCACCAGATCATATGTTCAAGAAACTGGAAGCTGCATTCAATCGCTGTGAAACTTGGCAGCCTGTGTCAGCATTGTTAACAGAAAAATGTAAAATTGCACAATTTGTCTGTCCCCTCTTCTAGACTTGCCACACTAGTCACATTGTCCTCAGAACCATCCTTTAGCAGCTGGGCCTGGTAGTGCACACCTGTGTTCCCAGCACTCTGGGAGGCTGAAGCAGGAGGATCACGAGTTCAAGCCCAGCCCAGGGAACTTTGTAACATCCAGTCCCAAAGTAAGAAGAGGCTGGGGATTTAGCTGGGGCTCCACACTGGGCATAGTAGAACATGCCTGTAATTCTTGCACTCACCTTCTTTGTAGTGTAAGCAACTACCATAGGCAACACTTGGAGCTCCAGTACAGTAGTACTTTGATTCACAAACTTAATTCCACAATTCTTGTTGCAAACTGAATTGGATGAAAACTAAATCAGATTCAGTGATTAGGTTCATTGACCTTATGAGGAAATATGATTCAGTTCTCATAGTTCAATTTGTGACCAGAATTGTGGAAAGAATTAAGTTTGTGAACTGAGATACTACTGTAACTGATTAAAACACACAACCAGTCATTGTTTTAAAAGCATTCATTTTCTTAAAAGAGCACAAGCCATCTGCTCGAATCCTTTGGTATTTTATCAAATCCATTTATAAATTGTACCTTTGGCCAAAAAACTGATGTGATCATAACTAAGAACAGAATGTACAATGTTCAAGTGAAGAAAAATCAAATTAGAGGATAAAAATATCACAGATGGCTGATCATGGATTCCTAACCTTGCTTGCAGGTAGAGGAGGTATAGAGCAATTCTGGCATGAAATATAAACATCCAGGTGATCTGAAAGAGTGACTGAATATTTACAGTGAGAATTCTGTGCAAGCAGGAATGGTATATGTAGCAGTGACCACTTTGTAGCAACCTAAGGAAGTTAATGCATAATCAAATATACATTCACAGCCCCTGGGATTTATAAAAGTTATCATGTGCTCCAGTTTCTAAGAATCGAGCTCAGCCTAGTACTTGGAGTGTGTTCCTGAGGAACAGCCCCCAAGGTGTGGTAGTGGCTCAGGTGGAAGGAAGGGAGTAGGTGATAGAAATAGGTGGAAAGTAGAACCTCCCTGCTTGCAGTGCTGAAGGGAGCAAAAGATGGATGGGACAAATTGATTTTCCCTTTGGAAAAAAAAAAATGAGTACAGAAAAAGTCAAAATGAATTATGGAGAGTTTTGTGCTGTGTGTCAGAAGGATGGAATAGGAACACAGAGAGTGTTTCATTCATCCACAGCCTCTAGACATGATCCATCCTAATTCTCAGCAAAAAAGGAATAAATAAAGCACACTGCAGAGGGAAGAAGTTTTTACTGGGGTTTAGCTGAAAGATACAAGTGAAATGCAAACAAAAATAAATACCAATCACATCTCTGTCTTTGTGCTCCTCCAAAGATGGGCTTTGTTATTACAATCTCACTAAGGCAGTTGCAGAAGGAAGGTCGTAGAAGACATTTTAGATGTGTGGCTGAGTGACGGTGCAGTGTCACCAGGTCCATGCTTAGATTGTGTGGTGGTTTGGGCTAGGATGGATATTCTATTGCATCTTTCTTGAAGCCTCCCTGAAGGAATTGGCTTATACCCTGGGCTCTGCATTTGAGGTCTGCTGTGCTAGTGAAAAACAGAAGTTTGAACTATGAGTCATGCTTTCCACTTCCAGGCTCCAGTTCTCTGAGAGCAGCATCCCAGGGGCCACCTGCTCTTGGGCAGGTTTGCCCCTGCACCTATGGTAATATGCTATTTTTAAGGATAGTTTTGGAAATGGTGTTAATGGATTGTTCCGGAAGATCCAATCTTTGGAGTTTGTTGAAATGGTATGGAAGGCCCCATTTAAGACTTTTGTTATGTCTTTTAAAGACTGAGATAGGGAGCCCTGTCCTCACACATCACGGCTCCGTTGCTAGAGGACATCCCCTTTGGGGTCTGCCCTCCTGTGTGATAGTCACACGTGCAGACTCAGAGCAACAGGTGTTCCCAGTGCCTTGGGAACCAATAATTATGCTGAAACCAAAAGTTTTAAGCTCATAACATCAATTCAGAAATACTTGCACTTTTGTGGCTTAAATGTTTGCCCCTGTTCTACTGATCAATTGTTTAAAATAAGCTAATTCTATGGTTTGATCACCCAGTTCTATAACTCCAGTCTTGGGTACCCTTTTCCATTATGTGAGTTCCTCTGAGGATGTGGGTATATGTGAGGAAATTTATTTCTATGCCCACCATAAGGCAAAGAAGAAAGTCTAGAAAATATTTCTAATTTTCCCACCAATGAAAATCTTGAGGACCAGGGACATCCCTTAACAACCCTGGTGCTTGATATTTTTCACGGCAGAGAAAATATTTTGTATGATGCTTTAATGGTCGAATATATGTGATTTTACATTCACCCAAATTAAATAGTATTCAGCACAATTACCCTAATATCAGCTCAGATTTCATTTTAATTGATGAGTCAGTATATCAAATTATTTTCAGGTAGGAATAGAGCATTAATTTTTTAAATATATAATTGCTAATTTATTTCAAATACATGTATATCATAATTTTCATTAGTACATTTTGTAGTACATGAAGTTTACAGTCATCTTGGCGAGTGGGTACCTGTGTATATAATACAGCTTGATTTCTTTTTAAATCCCTTTTCTTTTCCCCTCCCTCTTCCTCTAAGTCCCCTTTCCCCACTTTTGTTTTTATTGATATTGTTAATTGTATCTCATGTTAGGGCATTATGTTTATATTCATTTAGGTAACTAGGTTCCTGTGCCTGGTGTATCTTTATTCTAGTGGTTTCCTTCTGCCCCTCTTCCTCTTGCCCATATTCTCTTGGACTCCTTTCCATTTGCAAGAGATCTAATCTTTTCTACTCATCCTTTATTGTGTTCTTTGTTTATACTTTGCCTTACTCAAATGAGAAATACCATACCGTATTTAAATGTGTGTTGCATTTCACTCATCTATTTTCCAGGCATTTTTCCTACAAATGTCTCACGTTTTTCCTTTATAGTCAAGTAGTAAGTATTCCATTACATATAGTACCACATTTTCTTTAACTACTTGGCTGTTGATGGTTAGATACATAGACTGCTTCCTGGATTTAGCTATTATGAATTGTGCTGCTATTAACATTGATATGCATGAATCACTGTAATTGATGTCTTTAGCTCTTTAGGGAAGACACCTAGATGGGGATAGCTGGGTCATATGGAATTGTGAATTTTAGTTCTTTCAGGGATCCCCATACGGATTTCCATTATGCTTGTAGTAGTTTACATTTCCACCAGTGATGTTGGAATCTTTCCTTTTCACTACAGCCACACCAGGATTTGTTACTTTTTACCTCTGAATGATTGCCATTCTTTCTCAGGTAATGATGCAATCTTAGCATTGTTTTAATTTGAATTTTTCTTATGACCAAAGAGTGAACATTTTTTTCATGTTTGTGGGCCATTTGTACTTCTTCCTCTGAGAAGCGCCTGATCATTTCACTTGCTATTTCTTGACAGCCTTTTATTTTACATGGTCTAATTTTCTTGGATTCTTTATATATTCTAGATACTATTTTTCTGAAGAATAGCTGGAATTTTTTTTCCTTTCTGTATATTTATTTTCACTCTGCTAACTTATTCTTTGCTGTGCAGGTTTTTAATTTGATGAGTTGTTTTAATTTGATAATCAGATTTGTTGATTCTGGCTGTTACTTCTTGTGCTTTTGTGGTTCTGTTTGGGAAATCCTTTCCTTTACCTATTTTTTCTTCCTGTAGGTCCAATGTTTCTGTTTTTATGTTTAGATCTTTGAGAGATACAAGTTCAGTTTCAATCTTTTGCAAATATATTCAGTTTTCCCATCACCATTTGTTGAATAGGCTATGTCTCCTCCAACAAAAGCTTTTGGTCTTTTTGTCAAAAAACAAGTAGGTGGGTGTGTCTGGGGATGTTTCTATATCCTCTTTTCTGTCTCATTCATCCACATGTCTGTTTTTGTTTCAGTACCATCCTGTTTTTATCACTGTTGCTTTTAGTGTAGCTTGAAATCAAGAAATGTGATGCCTCTTGCCTTGCTCTTTTTTCCTAAGATTGCTTTTGCTGTCCTGGGTTTCTTCTGGTTCCATGTGAATTTTAGGATTGTTTTCTCTAGCTATGTGAATATGCTATTGGTGTTTAGATTAGCTTCCCTGATTCTGTATTACAGTTTTAGGAGTGTGGCCACTTTGACCATGTTGGTTCTACTTATCCAGGGCCAGAGGACATCTTTCCATTTTCTGATATGTTCTTTTATCTCCTGTTTATTTTATTTTTTAATATTTATTTATTTTTTGCAGAACTTTTAAAAGATGAATTTTAATTTATAACAATGATATATATATATTACATGTTATATATATATAGTGTCAGTTTCTCACACTAGTGAGCTTATGATGTTTACACATGTGTGTATGATTTATTTCACTTATGACTATAGTCTCAAGTTGCATCCATTTCCTTATAAGTCTCAAGTTTTGCTTCTTTATGGCTGAGTAGTACTCCATTATATAAAGATACCACATCTTTTTTTATCTAAATGGACATTTAGGTTGTTTCCAAGATCTAGCTATTATAAATTGTGCTGCTGTAAACATGGCGCACATATATCACTGTAGTATGATGTTTTCAGTTCTTCTGGAAAAATAGAAGGAGAATGGCTGGGTGAAATGGGATCTCCAACCCTAGTTTTTTGAGGAATCTCACACTGATTTCTACAGTGGTTGCACCAGTCTGCACTCCCACCAACAATGGAGAAGTGTTCCTTTTTCCCCACACCCTCTCCAGCATTTGTTATTGGTTGATTTCTTGATAATAACCATTCTTTCTGGGATGAGGTGAAATCTCAGTGTTGTTTTAATTTGCATCTCTTGAATGACCAGTGATGTTGAACATTTTTTAACATATTATTTGTTTGCATTTATTCACCTGAGAAGTGTGTATTCACCTCATGTTCTTTGTGGAGATCTTTCACCTCTTTGGTTAGGGTAATTCCTGGCTATTTCATTTTTCTTGATGCTACCATGAATGGTGTTCCCCCACCTCCATAATTTCCTTCTCACTGAGTTCACTGTTGTATGCACAAGTGTTACTGATTTTGTAACCTGCTATATTGTTGAAGTAGGTTATTAATTTTAACAGTTTTTTGGTGGAATTTTTGGGTCTTGTGTAGAGTATCATGTCATCTGCAAACAATGAATGTGAGTTCTTTTGCTACATATGTCTCTTTTATTTGTTCCTCTTGCCTAGTTGCTCTGGCTAATGTTTCAAGTATGATATTATGTCAGATAGAAGTGGCAATATTGAGCCTGGCATGGTGGATCATGCCTGGAATCCCAGCACTCAGGAGGCTGAGGCAGGAGGATCATTGTGAATTCAAGACCAGCCTGGGCTACAAAGTGAGCTCAAGCCCAGCCCAAACTGCATGATGAGACCCTGTCTCAAGAAACCACCAAAGGAGGAGGAGGAGTGACAATAGCGGGCATTCTTGTCTTGTTCTTGATGTTGTCTTATTTTATTTTTTTGTTTTCATTTTAATTCTGTGCCATGAGGTTAAAACATATAAACCATAGCTTTAGATATAGTACTGGTCAATTTAAAAAAACACTGAATGATCATTTGTATACATTCCTCATCTTTAATTTTGCATCTTGTTATACAAAGGTGCTGTTAGCACAGTTCTATATCCTTACAAACCTATTTATCAAGCATCAAGATGACAATGCATCATAGCACAACACAGGATGTTCCCTTTAACAAAGTACATCAGAGGTAGACTCACTTGGCTGCTAGCAGAGTTCTAGCTCACGAGGTGGCAAGGGCATGGGAAGTCCCAGCTCACTGGCATTAGCTCGGGGTAGTTTGGGCCATCACTCCTGGTGCTGGGGTGCCTATCCAGCCCCCTAGGACACTGGACTAGCCTGCAGAGGTTTCGCGGGCTTGAGTGAACCATGCCCAGTGACCTTTATACAACCAGGGGAACTAGCTGGCTCCAAGGGCAGAAAGGGCAGATAGGCCAGCTCAGCTGCCAGCGGAGTTCCAGCTCGCGAGGCAGCAAGGGCACCACAGGAAGTCCTAGCTCATTGGCATTAGCTTGGGGGAGTTTGGGACATCACTAGGTGCTGGGGAGCCCACCCAGCCTCCTAGGTCACTGGATTAGCCTGGAGAGGTTTCATGGGCTTGAGTGGACCACGCCCAGTGGCCTTTATTCAAACAGGGAAGCAAGCAGGCTCTGAGAGTGGAGGTGAGCCTGCATGGTGGCAAGCGGAGTTCCAGCTCCCTGGCTCTGGCCCAGGAGAGTTTGGGACATCGCTCCCGGTGCTTGGGTGCCCACCCAGCCCCCTAGGACACTGGACTAACCTTGAAAAGCTTCTTGGGCTTGAGTGGACCTAGCCCAGCAACCTTCATTCAACCAGGGGAGCCAAGACCCGTGAGTCCCAGGAGCTGAAGGCGCAGGAGGTGATTTCCAACACGCTCAGGGAAAGTTTTGGAACATTGCTTGAAACACAGAAATATAGGAAAATGACAAAATGAAAGACCAAAATGCAATCTCAAACCTCCAGCCCATCCCAAGAAAGCCTGGGAGTCACATACATAGAAGAAAATACTAGTATACACCTCAAGTACCTGAAATGATATCAACTGAAATAAAGAAGCAAGTACAGGAAGCTATAATTAGAAATAATCTCCCAGGTAAAAGAAGAAATGATAAAAGTAGTGAAAGAAATAGTGAATGCATCTAAAGAAGACACAGCTAAAATATTAGAGGAACAAAGCAAACAGATAGAATCTCTGAATGAACAGTATAAGAAACAAACAATACATAAAGCAGATTCAAAGAGATATACAGGAAATGAAAAATTCTATTTTAAGCTGCCAAAACCATGTCAATGAAAATGAAGATAAAATTTCAGACCTTGAAGATAAGATTGCAGCTAGTGAACAGGAAAGGAAAGAGCTCTTAAAAATAACAAGGAATCAGGAAATAACAATTCAACAGTTGCAAGATGATGCAAAGAAAAATAAGATAAATAGGGATAAATGAAAAAGAAGGGAACAACACAAATGATATTAAGAGGCTATTTAAAGAAGTAATAGCTGAAAATTTCCCAAACATGAGAATGGAAACTGACATTCAGATTAGTGAAGCATATAGAACTCCAAACAGCCATAACCAAAATAAAGCTCCACCCAGACATATAATAATCATCATCCCAGAAATCCAATATAACACAATATTAAAAGCTGTTAGAAAAGACAGATCACCTATAAAGGAAAACATATCAGAATCACAGCAGACTTCTTAACACAAACAATGAAGTCAAGAAGAGCATGGAGTGAAATATTTCAGATCCTATAGGAAAATGACTTCTAACCCAGACTGCTGTACCTTGCAAAATGGTCTTTCAAATTGGATGGAGAAATAAGATACTTCCATGACAAAGAACAGCTGACGAACTTCATGTTCACTAAATCAACCCTGTAAAGAATACTCAAAGACATTCTAGATACACATAGGAAAAAACCACTAAGCAAGACAGACAAACAGAAGGGAAAGATAAAGATACAACAGCAGAAAGATAACATGTCAACAATAAACAAATATATAAAATTATAACCATTAAAGTAAATGTCCTCAATTTACCAATTAAAAGAAACAGACTGGCAGAATGGATCAAGAAACAATATCCAAACATATGCTATCTACAAGAAACCCATCTAACCCAAAAGGAAATTCATAGACTGAAAGTCAAAGGATGGAAAACAATAGTTCATGCAACAGGAATTAAAAAAAAAAAAAAAAAAAAGCAAGAGTAGCTATTCTGTTTGCAGACAATGTGAACTTCAAACCAAGAAAGGTCCGAAGAAATAAAGGTCACTACATACTAGTTAGGGGAAAACTGCAAGAGGAAGAGATAACAATCTTAAATATAGATGCACCAAATTCCAGAGCACCCAGCTATACAAAGCAAGTATTAACAGAAATGAAAAATCAAGTAAGAAATAACACAATTATAACAGGGGACCTTAACATGCCACTGACACAAAGGGACAGATCAACTAGTCAGAAAATCAGCAAAGAAATAACAGAACTGAATCACACCTGAGAACAAATGGACTTGATAGACGTATACAGAGTGTTTCATCCAACAACATCAGAATATACATTCTTCTCAGCAGTACATGGGACATTCTCTAAAACAGACCATATACTAGCCCACAGAACATATTTAAGTAAATGCAAAAGAATTGAAATTATCCCATGCATGATATTAGATCATAGCACCATGAAATTGGAAATTAATGATAAAAAAACTGCAAAAACCCCACAAATACATGGAAATTGAATAATACACTCTTGAGCAATCAATGGGTCACAGAGGAAATTAAATAAGAAATTAAACAATATCTACAGGCAAACAAAAATACCAATACAACTTACCATAATCTGTGGGATTCAATGAAAGCAGTACTTAGAGGAAAATTTATTGCACTGAATTCCCACATTAGGAAAACAGAATGAACACAAATAAACAACCTGATACTACACCTCAAACAGCTAGAAAAAAGAAGAGCAAGCCAAGACCAAAGCCAAAAGAAGGGAGGAAATTAATAGAGATTAGAGCAGAAATTAATGCCATAGAAACTAAGAAAACAATATGAAGAATCAATGAATCAAAGAGTTGGTTCTTTGAAAGAATAAATAAAATAGCTAAGCCCTTAGCCAACCTAATTTAAAAAAGGAAAGAAAAGACTCAAATTCATGCAATATGGAATGAAAAATGTAAAATAACTACCAACTCTGGAAATACAGAAGATCATCAACACCTATTTTGAAAACCTCTACTCTCATAGGTTCAATAACACAGAAGAAATAGACAGATTCCTAGAAACATATGAACCATCAAACTGGATCAAGAAGATGTAAAACTGTTGAATAACCCAATTTCTATTAGTGAAATTGAAAATGTAATAAAGTCCTTACCAACAAACAAGAGCCCAGGCCTAGACTGATTAACTATGGAATTCTACAAGAAATACAAAGAAGAATTAATGCTGACACTCCTCAAACTGTTCAATGAAATCAAAAGGGAACCAATTCTCCCTAAGTCATTCCTGGAAGCAAATATTATTCTAGTACCAAAACCTGAGAAAGACCCAACTGAAAAAGAGAACTACAGGCCAATCTCCCTAATGAACATAGATGTAAAAATTCTCAATAAAATACTGGCAAACAGGATGCAGTAAATCATCAAGAAGATTATACACCATGATCAAGTGGGATTCATCCCAGGCATGCAGGGATGGCTCAACATACATAAATCAATAAATGTAATCCACCATATCAATAGAACCAAAAGTAAGAATTACATGATCATTTCTATAGATGCAAAAAAAGCTTTTGATAAGATCCAACACCCATTCATGATAAGAAACTTACAGAGCACTGGAATAGATGGTCTCTACCTCAATATGACAAAGCCCATCTATGACAAACCAACAGCCAGTGTCATATTAAATGACCAAAAACTGAAAGCCTTTACCTTGAAATCAGGCACAAAACAAGGATGTCCCTTATCACCACTCCTATTCAACTTAGTACTGGAAATACTAGCCAGAGCAATTAGGCAAGAGAGAGAAATAAAAGGAGTAAAGATAGGAAATGAGGAAATTAAACTATCATTATTTTCAGATGACATGATACTCTACATTGAAGACTCCCAAAACTCCATCGAAAGTCTCCTAGATATAATAAATAAATTCAGCAATGTAGCTGGATACAAAGTCAATACTCAAAAATCAATAGCATTCCTATACACTAACAACAAAATCACAGAGAGAAATGAGAAGGTATACCCTTCACACTAGCATCCAAAAAAATGAAATACTTAGGAATTAATCTAATGAAAGAAGTAAAAGACCTATACAGGGAAAATTATAATACCCTGAAAAAAGAAATCGAAGAGGACCTCAGAAAATGGAAAGACACCCCTTGTTCATGGACAGGAAGAATAAATATTGTGAAAATGGCCATTCTCCCAAAATTGTTATACAGATTCAATGCAATCCCAATGAAAATACCACTACCATACCTATAAATCTAGAAAAACCACTCCTAAAATTCATCTGGAACCAGAAGAGACCTAGAATAGCAAAGGCAGTTCTAAGCAGCAAAGCCAAGGCAGGAGGCATCACAATCCCTGACTTGAAGTTATACTATAAAGCTACCATAATAAAATCAATATGGTACTGGAATAAAAAGAGACCTGAAGATCAATGGAATAGACTAGAAGATACAACTACAAACACACTCACCCACCTTGTCTTTGATAAAGGGGTCGAACTTGTTCACTGGAAGAACGAGAGTCTCTTTAATAAATGGTGCTGGAAAAACTGGCTATCCATAAGCCAAAAACTAAAATTAGACCCATGCCTATCACCATATACTAAACTGAAATCTAAATGGATCAAGGATCTAAATATTAAAACAGAAACACTAAATCTGTTGGAAGACAAAATAGGTAAAAATCTCGAAGACATAGGGGTAGGTAGAGAATTCATGAACAAGAACCAAACTGCACAGGAAATACTTCCCAGAATCAATAACTGGGATCTCATCTTAGTAAAGAGTTTCTGCAGGTACAAAGAAATCTCCAGCAGAATGAAAAGAAAACCCACAAACTGGGAAAATATCTTAGTGAACTGTCCCTCAGACAAAGGACTTCTCTCTAGAATTATAAAGAATTTAAAAAAATCAGACCCCTGAAAATCAAAGACCCAATCCAAAAATGGGCATCTGAGATGAACACACAGTTCTCAGATAAAGAAATACAAATGGCAAATAAATACATGAAAAAATGTTCATCATCATTGGTCATTAGAGAAATGCAAATTAAAACCACACTGAGATAACATCTCTCTGGAAAGAATGGCCAGGATCAACAAAACTACCAATAACAAATGCTGGAGAGGCTGTGGGAAAAAAGGAACTCTTCTGCACTGTTGGTGGGAGTGTAGACTGGTGCAACCACTGCGGAGATTCCTCAAAAATCTGGGATTGGAAGGAAGAAGACAAGATGGCCAATCAGTGAGCAACAGAATACAAAGCCTCCCAGGAGAAACTATTCATATGCCAGAATAAAACACCTTGGAGAGACCCAGACAGAGGGAGATGGATTCTCTTGACACAGGAAGAAATTAAAACTTAAAAAAGCTCGTCAAATACTTTGGGACTACAACTGAAACAGCTAAAAACTATGGGACACAGCATTTTTGTGATGACCTGCCAAGTTTGCACCAGCTTGAATCTGTGCCAGCAGGCAGAGCCGCCCAAACTCATTCCCACCGCCACTCACAGGAAGCACAGCAGCGCTGAAGTTGGAGGTTGGTGAGCCCAACAGAGAGTGGAGAGCGGAACTGGTGGAGGAACCTTCATTGATCCACCGTCAGTGCTGGGAGTGAGACCCCACCACCACCATGGGAAGGGCACAACCAGGTGTATGGCATGTTGGAGTCTGGCAGGAGGAGCCTGAACTTGTAGTGACAGTGATTTCGGTTGGTTGCTCCCTCCCCAGAGCAGATTCTTGAGATTTGCTTGGACTGGGCTGCGCCCCTGGCTGGGACCCAATGAGACGTCCCAAATTGATTCCCTGTGCCTAGCATGCACTAACCAGGTGATCACCCCTGAAGTTTGGCTGGCCCAGGGGGGAGGGGCAGGCATACACAGCTGCTGCTTACACCTCAGTGACAAGAGCAGGCAAGAGAGGGTGGAGTTCCCTTGCCAGCATGTTTCAGAAGAAACGTGGCCAACAGGGAAAGGGGCTAGGACCTGCACTGTAACCTGTGTGGAGGAAGCCAGGGCCATGAGAGGAGAGAGAGGCAGGAGGAGGCCCCCAGCCCAGAACCCTGAGAGCCCTGATCCAGGAGAAGGAAAAACAAGCGAGACTGAGGGCGGCAAATACGCAACATCAGACATGGCTTCAATGGACATTAAGAGATATCTTTGGGACCTTGTAGACAAGCTCAAAACTGAAATATTAAATCAGGTAAAGCAAGATATGAGTACAGTAATAAAAGAAATGCTCTCAGCAAGTATCTCTCAGGAAGATACAGACAGAAGAAGGGAGGAACACAAAAAAAGGAGAGAAACATTTGATAAAGAATATAAAGAAAATATAGAATACATGAAGCAGATTCAAAGAGACTACGAGGAAATTAAAAACTCCATTGAAAGCTGACAAAACACCTTAAAAGAAGCTAAGGATAGACTATCAAAACTTGAAGACAAGTTTGCAATGTGTGATCATGAAAGGAAAGATCTCTTAAACATAACAAGGAAATAGCAGTAACAATACAAAGGCTAGAAGATAACAAGAGAATCTATAATTTAAGAATAAGAATAAGAAATTACATATTGTCCTCTTAGAAATAGTTGCTCAAGTTACAAAATTAAAGCATACAAAGTAGATATTTAAACAGTGAGACTGTAAACAGCTATGCATGCATGAGTCTCTACATGTATTTCTATCCTTTCTGTATTAGAGGGAAAAACAAAACATAGCAAAACAAAACAAAACAAATTCCTATAAAAACATGAAACCAAAAAGTCATATAAAACCACAGTACAAGGTGATCTACAATGATTACTGTGTTGTTTCTTATTATCTTCAATAGAATTGCCTAGATCATCAGGCATATTTGAATATAGCAGTATAATTGAATATAGCAGTACATAACAATATTAGTAAAAATAAAATGTTATAGACAATATAAAACCTCAAAGACAGGTAATAATCAAACCAGCATGAATATTCTAGTAAATCTTGTCATCTTCAAGATTGTGGTTGCCTATACTCTCAGACTTGATACTATCAATTATAACAGCTTTGAATAAAATCTATCAGTACAAAATAGTTATCTAACAGACCAGATTCGATTACAATCAGTCATGGTAAAACAGTGTAGGTTTTACAGAGCTTTAGATTAAGGTAATAGGAAATTAAGGATGATTCGCATACTATATCCTGCTATTTTGGGTATAAGTGTCTGTGCCCTCAAATCTAATACAAGGAGAATGACTGGAACAGAATATAATCTATCTAAGCAGAGTGGTGTGAGTAATATGGGTTTTATTTTATTTTATTTTATTTATTTTTTTGGTACCTGGGATCGAACTCACAACCTTGTGCTTGCCAGGCAGGTGCTTAGGCCACTGAACTAAATCCCTGGCCCCAATATTGTCAATTTTTTTTTTCTTTTTGTTACTGGGGCTCAAACTCACAACATTGTGCTTGCAAGGCAGGTGCTTATGCCACTGAGCTAAATCTTCAGCCCTTGTAATGTGGGTTTTAAATCCTGGTACACTAGTAACAATATAGTGTATCAAGGCCATCTATGTTAGAGGTTCTAGCCATCCTTCTCTGCCTCATTTCTGCCATGCTATTTTTCTGCCTTTGTTTGTCTACTTTTCTCCATTCTACTGCCTGCCCCATTCATTGAGGCCTTTCTGCCACTGTTCCTAAAATCCTGGTATTTTTTTCTCTCTCTATCTAGAATTCCTTCAGTATTCTCTGTAGGGTTGGATTGGTGGTCAAAAATTCCCCCAATTCCTCTTTGTCATGGAAGCATCTTGTTTCTCCATTAATTTCTAGTGACAGTTTTGCAGGGTACATCAATCTGGGCTGGAGGTTATTTTCTTTTAGGGCTTGGAATACTTTACTCCAAGCTCTTCTTGATCTGATGGTCTGTGTCAAGAAGTCTGCCGTGATCTTGATGGGCTTACCTTTATAGGTAATCTGTTTCTTTTCTCTGACAGCTTTTAATATTCTGTTTTTATACTGAATTTCTGGTATCTTGATTATTATATGTCTGGGTGTAGATCTGTTTTGGTTGTAGGTGGTTGGAGTTCTGTATGCCTCACATAGCTGAATGTCATTTTCTTTTCCCATGCTTGGGAAGTTTTCCTTAATTATTTCCATGAATAGTCTTTGTAATTTGCCTGTATGTATTCCTGCTTCTTCATTCACATTTCTTATTCTTAAATTGTAGATTCTCTAGTTGTCTTCTAGCCTTTGTATTGTTACTGCTGTTTCCTTGTTATTTTTAAGAGATCTTTCCTTTCACGATCACACATTGCAAACTTGTCTTCAAGTTTTGATAGTCTATCTCTAGTTTCTTTTAAGGTGTTTTGCCAGCTTTCAATGGAGTTTTTAATTTCCTTGTAGTCTCTTTGAATCTGCTTCATGTATTCTATATTTTCTTTATATTCTTTATCAGATGTTTCTCTCCTTTTTTTGTGTTCCTCCCTTCCTCCATCTGTGTCTTCCTGAGAGATGCTTAGCATTTCTTTTATTAATCTACTTATATCTTGCTTTACCTGATTTAATATTTCAGCCTTGAGCTTGTCCACAAGGTCTCGAAGATATCTCTTAATGTTCACTGAAGCCATGTCTGATGTTGCATGTTTGCTGCCCTCAGTCTCTTTTGTTTTTCACTCTCCTGAATCAGTGTTCCCAGGGTTTTGGGTTGGGGACTTCCTCCTGTTTCTCTCGTCATGATTTTGGTCTCCTCCATACAGGTGTATAGTGGAGGTCCCAGCCCCTTTCCTTGTTGGTTATGGCCCCTCTGAAGCATGCTGGTGAGGGATTTATGCCCTCTCCTGTTTGCTCTTGTCACTGAGGTGTAAGCAGAGTCTGTAAATACTGGCCACTCCCCACTGGGCCAGTCAAACTTCAGGGGCCTTCATCAGGTTAGTGTGTGCTAGGTGTAGGGAATCAATCTGGGACAGCTTACTGCGTCTTGGCGAGGGTCATGACCCAGTCCAAGGAAATCCTGTGAATCTGCTCTGGGGAGGGAGCAACCAACTAAAGTCACTGTTGTTCCCAGTTTAGGTTCCTCCTGCCTGATTCCAACATGTTGCTTGTTTGGTTGTACCTTTCCTGTGTGTGTGTGGGGGGGTCCCATTCCCAGCACTGACTGTGGATTAATGAAGGTCCCTTTGCCAGCTCCATTCTCTGTTGGGCTCACCAACCTTCAACTTCAGCATGGCTGTGGTTCCTGTGAGTGGCAGTGGGAATGAGTGGGTGGCTCTGCCAGCCAGCGCAAATTCAGGCCAGCATGAATTCAGGCCAGTGCAAACTTGGCGAGTCACAGCAGAAAGTGCTGTGTCCAGTAATTTTAGCTGTTTCAATTGTAGCCTGAGACCGTGTGTTTGACGAGTTTTTCCGTTTTAATTTCTTCCTGTGTCAAGAGGATCCACCTCCCTCTGTATGGATCGCTCCAGGATGTTTTATTCTGTCATATAAGTTGTTTCTCCTGGGAGGCTTTGTATTTTGTTACTCACTGATCAGCCATCTTTAGCTCCTCCCCTCTTTCTTATCTTTGAGAACATTTTAGAGTGCTGGTTTGGTAGTCATCAATTTAATTAGATGCTCTGTTATGGTATCTTATTTCTCTATCAGTATTGAAAGATAATTTTGTGAAATGTGTCAATTTGAATTGGAAGCTATTTTCTTTTAGGACCTGAAACACTTCACTCTAAACTCTTGCCTTGATTTTGGAGTTTGTGTTGAGAAGTCTGCTGTAATTCTGTACAGCTTTTAAAATTATGTTCTTGTGTTGGATTGCTGGAACCTTGACTGTGATGTATCTTGGTATGGTTGTTTTCTGATCGTTACTATTTGGTATTCTATATGCCTCACTTATCTGTATATCAAATTCTTTTTCCATGCTTGGAAAGTTTTCTGCTATTACATATGTAAAAAAGTTTTATAGATTTTAGGTCTTTTCTGTGCCTTCCCTTTCAGATCTAGATGCCTCTGCAAGTCAGATATCCTAAGCCTGTCTTCCCATCACAGAATGCTGGCCCTATTTCCTTTTGCACTTGAAGCAGAGTGCAGGCTATGTGACCTCCCCTGGACTGAGCTTGAACTTCTCAGGGGATTACTAGGAATCTATGTCTAGGCCTAACAATTTCCTAGTCTGTCTACTGTGGCTGTCACTCATCAGTCACTGCGGTAGAGTTCTGTGGTTTGTGTATAGATGCCCCCCCAAAGCTTTGTGTGGTCATAGGTGGGGCTTTTCAGATGTGAGTGGATCTAGGATGTGTAATGCTGGGATCAAGGGTGTGTGATTACTAAATTAGTCCATTGATTGGTTTGGCATAGTTCTGGGTATAGATGATGGGAAATCTCATTGGGTGCAGGTGTGGGTGGCACGACCCAAAGCACTATTAGCCTGGAAGGGATAGAAAGGAGAGGCAGGCAGCTGGAGCATCTTTTCTACTTTGCTGACTTCTGCCCACCATGGACTGTTTCTCCTCTGCAATACTCCTTTGTCATGCTGCCCTGCCTTAGCCAGCCAACTATAAACTGAAACCTCTATGAACTGTGAGCTACAAAAAACTATTCCTCTAACTAGGTGTTAGGGATTTTGTGTCAGCAAGGAAAAAAGTAACTAAAACATGGGGTAATACTTCAGTCCTAGAGTGATGCTGTAGTATAGGTGTTCTGTGACTCAGTCCAAAAAAGTCAATCTCTTCTTAAAAGGTGCCTGTTTAATTTTCTGATAATATGTAGGTACTGCTTGTTTTCCCCCAACTCTATCTTATCATGAAGTCATCTTAGGGTAAAGCTCACCCTGTAGTTTTTTTCTTTTCTTTTCCAGTTTACACCAGTGTGAGCTTTTCTTGGGTCTATTGCTGCTGGTCCATCTGTTATTTCTCTTCAAATTAGCCAATTCTTTTTGGCTTACCTCTTCTTTTCCCCTTTCTTGATCAGTCTGGTTACTTGGTAGCTGCCTATTTGCACAGTGTAGTATCTCTGTTGTCTTCAGGGAAATTAAATGGAATCCAATCAAGATCTACTCTGGACTTTTGACTCAATCAGATCAAGTCTGTTGGCTGGTTGGCTTTTTTGCTATCCCATTCAGAGAAGAAAAAATATAAAGCCAACTCTGAGTTGGCAGTGGCTGGGCCAAGACATGGGATCCACAAGTGGAGTTGGTTGAGAACCAGTACATAGGTCCATGGTTTCCACTGAGGTGATAAGTCCATACCTTCTTTGTCTCTTCTAATCAGTTGTAGATTGAAGTTTATCATGTCTCAGATTAAAATTGCTATCACTGCTTGATTTTTGAGTCCTGTTGCATGAAATATTGTCTCCCATACTTTAATTTTCAGTATATATATATATATATATATATATATATATATATATATATATATGATTAGATGAGTTCATATCATGGAAGGCAGTGTGGCAGGCTTCTCTAGGAGAATCAACAGCACACCATCTTCCTCTTCAGTTCACTTTTTATGCTGTTGGAAACACTCATTAGGTGGATCTTTCACAGCCAGCACCATGCTGATTTAGTTCAGCTGGGGAGTCACAAGTTGACCTTTCGTTAATTCATCATCATTTACTATCATTACACTTCTTTTCCTTTTTTGTTATTTATTCATTGATCTTCTTTGGTATTTTCATCCCATCTGTGTTTTTTTTTTTCTTTATTGGTTTCATTGTCTCTGTCTAGGATATTCTTGAGTATTTTCTGAAGTGCTGGTTTAGTCATATATCTCTTAAGCTGGTCTTTTTTGTGAAATGTTCTTATTTCTCCATCTATTTTGAAGGAAAGCTTTGCTTGATAAGTTAATCTGTGTTGGAAGTCATTTGTTTTTAGGGTTTGAAATATTTCACTCAAGCTCTTCTGGCCTTTGGTGTGAAGTCTGCTAATTGTAACAGGTTTACCTTTATATGTGATTTTTTCTTTGACAGCACTTAAAATTCTGGAATTTTTTGGTTGGATATCTAACAATGTAATAAGAATATGCCTTCTTTTTTCAACATAATTGTTGAAATAAGAATATGTGAGCTTCTTTTTTCAACATAATTGTTTGGTGTTCTGGAAACCTCACTTTTCTTACCTTTCTTATATTTGAGAAAGTTTCTGCTATAATTAATATGCTATAAAAAATTAGTAATTCTGTCTGTGCTATCTTCCAGCTTTTCTCTAACTCCAATTAATCTTGAGTTGGTCTTTTTAATGTCATGTAGTTTGTGCTGGATAGTTTCTTTTTCTTTTTTTAGTTTGTTTGAGAGAAGGTTTTGCTGTGTAATTGAAAGGCTTGAAATCACTATGTAACCAAGCCTTGCCTCAAACTCATGGGGGATCCTCCTGAGCGCTGGGATCACAGGTGTATGCAACCATGCCTAGCTTGGGTGTTTTTTATTCTCTTTTTTTTTGTGTGTGAGGCATCCTTGATTACTTTTTCATAATTTATCATTTGGTCTTTAACTTCAGATACATTATCTTCATACTGGTAATTTCTGATATTTATAAATTTTATAGGTTTTTAATTTTTATTTTTTAATAGTAAAGAGAAAAAATAGAAATAAAAATAAAACACAGTTTCAAAACAGGCTAATAGAAGAGCAACAATAATTAGACATTGTGCATTGTTATCTTTGTAGTAGTTATTCAGAGTACAACATACAGATATGAAATATTGTCCAAACAATATTAGCACACACCTTTCTTTCCACTGAAGTAAGAGAAACTAGCTGCATAACTGTCTTAATTATCATATACATATATATGTGTGGATATATATATATATATTTCCTTTTCCCTTCCTTCATTTCCCCTTTCCCTATCAAAATTTCTCTTTTCTGTGAACAATTTCTTTCCAATTCACAATATCTATTGTATATTTTGGATCTTATTTGCTTGTTCAGCTTCCCACACTAGTAAGACTATATGATGTTTATACATGTGAGTCTGATTTTTTCATTTGTGAATATGGTCTTGAGTTGCATCCATTTACTTATAAAAGTTTCAAGTTTATCCTTATGGCTGAGTAGTACCCCATTAGGTAAAAAACTTTTTTTTGATCCCTTCCTTGGTTGGTGGATTGTTTCCAAAATTTAGCTCTTAAAAATTGTGCTGTAGGGACCCAGGATTTAGTTCAGCAGCTTAAGCACTTAACTGGTAAGTGTGAGGTCATGAGTTTGATACCTGATTTTAAAAAATACAAATTGTGCTGCTGTAAATAGGTGTATATATGTCACTGGTATGTTTTTAATTCTTCTGGGAAGATATCTAGAAGGGGAATACCTGGGTCAAGTAGGACCTCAAATTGTAGTTTTTAAAGGAATATCCACACTTATTTCCAAAATGGTGGCACCAAGCTTCACTCCCACCAACTGTGGAGTGGGTTCCTTTTTCATTACAACCCCACCAGCATTTGTTATTGGGTGATTTCTTGATAATAAACATTTTTTCTTCAGTCAGATGAAATCTCAGTGTTGTTTTAATTTGCGTCTCCTGTATGACCAGTGATGTTGAACATTTTTTTGTGTATTTATTTGCCATTTGTATTTCCTCACATGAGAAATGTGTATTCATCTCAGATGTCTATTTTTGGATTGGGTCTTAGAATTTTGGGGATCTGATTTTTTTCAGTTCTTTATATGTTGTAGATGTAAGTCCTTTATCTGAAGGACAACTGGCTATAATTTTTTCCCACTCTGTTCTTTGTCTTTTCACTCTGTTGGTGATGTCTTTTGTTGTGCAAAACTTTCTGATAAGGTAAGATCCTATCTGTTGATTCTTTGTAGTATTTCCCTGGGGTCTGGGTTTTGTTCCTGAAGTTTCTGCTTACACTTATGTCTTCAAGATTTATACCTATTTTCTCTTCCAGTAGATTTAGAGTTTCTATTTTAATGTTTGGATCTTTGATACATTTTGACTTTAGGTTAGTACATGATGATAGATACGGGTCTAGTTTTAGTCTTTGGCATGTGGATAGCCAGTTTTAGTACAGAGACTTTTTAATTCCAGTGAACAAGTTTGGCTCCTTCGTCAAAGACAAAGTGGATGAGTGTGATTGAAGTTGCATCTGCATCTTCTATTCTGTTTTACTTATCCTCAGGTCTGTTTTTCTGCCATTACCATGAGATTTTATCATAGTAGTTTTGTACTATAATTTCAGATTAGGCATTCTGATGTCCCCTGCCTTGCCTTTGTTGCCCAGAATTCTTTTGTATTCTAAGTGTCTTCTATTTCCAAAACAGGGATTTTCCTCTAGTTATGTGAAATATGCTAATGGTATTTTGGTTGGGACTGCATTAAATCTGTGTAACAATTTTGGGAGTATAGCCATTTTTCACTGTGTTGGCTCTTGCTATACTTGGGCTATCTTTTCACTTTCTTATATCCATTTTGATCTCCTTTTTAGAGTACTGTAATTTTCTTTTTTTAATTAAAAAATTTTTAATAAAGAAAAACAGACAAATAAACAATGAAAGCGAGTTTCAAAACAAGATAGTAGGGCCAGAGATTTAGCTCAGTGGCTTAAGCGCCTGCCTGGCAAGCACAAGGTCATGAGTTTGATCCCCGGTACAAAAACAAAACAAAACAGGGTAGTAGGACAGTTACAATACTTGGTACATTGTGTGTTTGTGTCTTGTAGTAGTTAATTCAGAGTACAGCACATGGGCATGATACCTTGACTAAACAATATTGGCACAAAACATTTTTTCCAAGGAACAAACAGAAGCTAGCTGTATAAATACCTTAACTATCTTGTATGTACATATATATTTTTTCCTTTTACCCATTCTTCCTTTCCCCTATCACAGTTGGCCTTTTCTTTCTAACACTTTCTTCCCAATTCTCAATATCTACTTTTTTTAATTTTAAAGAGAAAAAAAAAAGAAAAAATTAAGCTGCAACCTAGCCTAAAAAATAACAACAAAAGCAAAACAACAATAACAACAAAAAACAATGTTATATAGGTTTTCAAAACATGATGACAGGAATTTAACAATGGTTGTTTTACTGCATATTGTTATCTTCAGAATAGTTGCTCAGGTTGCCAGATACAAGAATAAAACAAAACCATAGAGTGGAACAAAATATTGGATTTCAAAAACAAAACAGAAGGAAATCCCTGAGAGTTGCCACAGTGTACACTGCCATCCTCCAAATAGATGCCCAGACCTCCAAAGTCAATCAAACAACACAAACATCTAGCTGTTCCTTTCACCTCAGTTGCTATCATCTCATCTTGAGTCCTCTGAATCAGCCAGTTGCTTATTGCATGGTCGGGGTGGGGTGATGCTCTTTTGGTTTCCCAGCCTGTGCTCCAGATGCCTCATGGGAAGGAGTGCTTTGCCTTCTTACTGTGTCTCCTCCCAGTCTCCCTGGTGGAGCCTGACTCATTAGAAGATATGCTTTGCTTTCTTGCTCTGTCTCCTCCCAATCCTCCTGGTGGAGCCTGGCTCATGGGAAGATATGCTTTATTTTCTTGCTGTGTCTTATGAGCCCCATGGTAGAGAGAGTACTGTAATTTTCAATGTATAGATATAATATGTCCTTTATTAAACTAATTGTTAAGTATTTCATTTTTTGGACACCATTGTAAAGGGTGTGATCTCCCTAATTTCTCTCTCAGTAAGTTTGTTGCTTGTGTACAGGAATGCTCTTGATTTTTGAGTGTTGACTTGGTATCCAGCTACAGTACTGAAGTTGGTTATTAAATCTACAAGTCTTTTGATGGAGTTTTTGGGGTCTTGTATGTAGAGTATCATGTCATCTGCAAATAATGATAATTTAATTTCTTCCTTTCCTATGCTCATTCCTTTTATTTCTTTCTCTTGTCTAATTGCTCTGGGTAATGTTTCCAGAACTATATTGAATGGAAATAGTGATAGTGGACATCCTTGTCTTGGTCCTCATTTTAGAGTGAAAGTTTTCAGTTTTTGACCATTTAGTATGATGTTAATTGTTGACTGTTCAGAAGGGTGTTATTTAATTTCCATGTATTTATGTAGGGTTTTTTTTTTGTTTTCTTTTGTCATTGAGTTCCAGTTTCATTGCACTATGGTCAGATAATATGCATGGGATTATTTCAACTCCTCCATATTTACTTAACCATGTTTTGTGGGTTAATATGTTGTCTTTTTTGGAGAAAGTCCCATATTAAGCTAAGAAGAATGTGTATTCTGATGTTTTGGGGTGGAACCCTCTGTAGACATCTACCAAGTCCATTTGTTAACAGGCATGGTTTAATTCTGATATTTCTTTGTTGATTTTTTTTTGTCTAGTTGATATATCTATTTGTGAAAGTGGGATATTAAGGTCCCCCACTACAATGATGTTAGTGCTTGTTTGATTTTTTGCGTCTCTTAATATTTGTTTTATGTAGTTGGTTGCAGGAGTTTGGTGCATATATATTCATAATTGTTATCTCTTCTTCTTGGAGTTTTCCTTTATCATGTAGGTAGTGACTTTCTTTGTTTCAGTGTTTGTTTGTTTGTTTTGAGATAGAGTATCACTATACAGTGTGGACTATTCTTGACTTCTCTGTCTCCTCTGACCAGTTTTGGTTTAAAGTTTATATTCTCTACAAATAGAATAGCTATCCCTATTTCTTTATGAGTTCCTGTGGCATGCAGAATTTTTTTCCATCCTTTTACTTTTAGTCTATGAATTTCTTTTCATGTTAAATGTTTCTTGAATGTAGCATATTTTTGGATCTTGTTTCTTGATCCATTCTTCCAGTTTGATTCCTTTGATTGGTGAGTAGAGATCCTTTACATTGATGGTCACAAATGTTCTGTATTGGCTTGTATTGTAAAAGTACATACAATTTTCCTGTTGCTGGTTCCCTATCTTCTCCTCTGTTTAATTTATTGCTCTGCCTCACAGCTTCTTTTTGTTGGTGTTCTTGTGTTTTGTAGTCTTTATTATCTCTTTCTAGCACATCCTTCAGAGCATTCTGTAGGGTTGTTTTTTTTTTTTTTTTTTTTTGGTGTTCATAAATTTCTTCAATTGCTCTTTGTCATGGAACTGTCTTATTTCTGCACTGATTTTGAATGACAGATTTGTAGGGTAAATCAATGTGAGTTGAAGATTGTTTTATATTAGTGTTTGAAATATTTCACTCTAGGGTTTGTGTTGAGAAGTCTGCTATGATTCTGATGGGCTTTCCTTTATAGATGATTAATTTCTTTTCTCTGTCAACTTTTAATATTTTGATCTTATGATGAATTTCTGGAATCTTGATAATTATATGCCTTGGTGTAGATTTCTTTTGGTCCTGGTTATTTGGTCATGATTATTTGGTTATTTACTTCATTTATTTGTATGTCAAATTCTTTATCCATATTTGGGAAGTTTTCTTCCATTATTTCTGTGAGGAGGATTTTAAAAGGTTTTTTGTGCTGTCTCCAGGAATTATCATGAAAGTATATTATTTCTTCATTAATTTTTAAGGATTGTTTTTGCAGGGTAGATCAACCTGGGTTGGAAGTTGTTTTCTTTCAGGACTTGAAACACTTCACTCTAAGCTCTTCTTCACTTGATGGTTTGTGTTGAGAAGTCTGCCAAGATTCTGATGGGTTTTCCTTTACAGGTGATCTGTTTCTTTTCTCTAACAACCTTTAATATTCTGTTCTTGAGCTGAATTTCTGGGATCTTAATTTTTTTTTACATTTTTTCTTTTATTTTAAAGGGAATAAACCAGAACAGAAAAATGAAACAAAACAGTAATAGGACACTAGGAAATTAACAGTCACTACTATATTGTATATTGTTATCCTCTAAATAGTTATGCAAACCACTAGGCCCACATCTGAAAAGTCAATTGAACAACATATATGTCAGGTTGTTTCTCTACTTCAGTTACTTCAGTTATTATCATCTCAGCCTGTGTCATGTCAGGTAGCCCACTGAGGGGCGGTGGAGTGGTGGGAGGTGGAGGTGGTTTCCTTTCTGTTTCTCCCCAGCCAACATGACTGCCACTGCCACACAGGGAAGTGACTTGACTGTCTTGCTGCTTCTTCCCAGCTGGTAGCACCTCTGCCCCACACAGGGAAGCTGCACAGCTTCCTTGCTGTTTCTCCCTGGCCAGTAGGGCCTCCATTGGCACACAGGGAGGCTGTACAGCCTCCTTACCTCCACCAGCACACAGGGAGACTACATGGACTCCTCACCACTTTTCTCTGGCTGACAGGGCCTCTGTCAGCACACAGGGAGGCTGCACTGCTTCCTTGTTGCTTCTTTCTGGCTAGTAGGCCTCCACCAGCACCCAGGGGATAGGGGCCACATTGCTTTCTTGTTGTTTCTCGCTGGCTGCTGGCAGGGCCTTTGTTGAGTCAAATACATACCAACTTCACATTGGGAAGGTAGGCTCTTGGGATAGATTTAAAGACCAAGAATGACCTGCATCTACAAGACATTCTGAGGAACAGACATCTCCTGAGGAATAGACATCTCCTGGAGACAAAATATGGTTGAGGAAAGCCTCAACACCAGGGATAAGGCTATCTAACATAAAAAAATCTACAAGCATCAACACAGAAAACAAAGTAAAATAAAAACAGAAAATACAAAATGACAAGATAAAGAAGCAAAATGCAACCCTAAGTGCCCAGTCCATCCAGAAGCAAGTCCAGAGCACAAAGAGAAAATCAGAAGCCAGCCACTGAAACTCTCTGAAATGACAGCAGCAGAAGTGAAAAAAAATGGAAGAGGACATAGAAAAAATAATCTCTAAGGTGTAAACAGAATTATGATCAAAATGAAGGGTATTAAAACAGTTGCAGATTGAAAAGAAATAGAGGAACTCAGGAAGATAATAGAAAGCATGAATGCTCAACATAGAAAAGAAATGGAATCAATGAAACAGATCCAAACAGAAATTAAGGTGATTAAAAGCTCCATTGAAAGTATACACACCAAGCCACGTCCCCATGAGCCTGCTAGCTGCCACTGGGACCAGTAGCCCATATGGATGGAGAGAACCTGCCATCCAAGTCCCCACAAACCTGCTCCCTGGTCAAAGATCTTCTTTGTATGCTATCTTTTACAGAATACACTGTCAGCTTTTAAAATTGATGGCCACTGGAGATAAACAGTGGCCCAAGTGCCTGCCTGGCAAACGCAAGGTCCTGAGTTCAATTCCCAGTACCAAAAAGAAAAAAATTAATAGCCTTTCCTACTTTACATTCAAATGGTGAAGACAGCTCCAGCATCCCCCTCATCATGTAATCCTGATACAACATAACTAGTTAGTATGAATCTTCTAAACAATACTGAAACAGTGCAGTTAAATAATGGAGTTGAAGAAATAACTTCCCTTCACCCATTTTAGTTCAAACAGAACTCTTGGGTCATTTCTTATTCCATTGTCCTGGAAGAGGTAGAAAATAATGTAACAAAAATCCAGGTAACCTCTGAGGCCTAGGTGAGAGCATGTGCATGTTTGATTCCCTGGCTTAACCTTCAGTCACATTTACCTTACTCAAAACTTATTAAGGGATAAAAAACATGCACAACATTTCATAAATGTAATAAAGATGAAAGTGAATTCTGGGCTACAGATGCATGTTGAGAGACCCAAACATCACTCAGCACCCAGTCAATCGTTCCTGTCACTGTTACCTAGAGATGCAATGGAAAGCATCTTGTTGGAAGAGCATATCACTTCACTCTGTGGGCTGTGTGCTGTTTTGGGTGCAGTGCTTTTTTTTTATTTAAAGGAAAAAAAAAACAGGAAAAAGGTAGAAATATTACAGAATTTCAAGAAAAGAAGATAAATAGTAAGAAATCACTAGTTGATACATTACATACTGTTCTTTTAGAAAGAGTTATTCAAATTACAGAATTAAAGCGCACAAAGTGAACACTCAAGCAGTGAGAGTGCAAACAGATCTGTTCAACAATCCAACAAGAACCTAGAAATATGGTCATCAGTCCCACACATCTAAACATACATGCAGCTATATCTTTTATAGCACTTCCTATTTCCTCTTTTTTACAATAGCAATTATACATTTTAAAAATTTTATTTAAAGAGAAGAAAAAAAAAGCTAAACAAAAAAGGGTAGCAACAATACAGAATTCTAAAAGAAAAAGAAAGGAAAAAAAAGGAAAAAAAGAAAAAACCCCACTAAGAAATCAGTAGTTTATAAATTACATACTGTCATCCTGGATGTAGTTGTTCAAGTTACAAAGTTAAAGGGTAAATGGTAAATATTCAAACAGTCAGACTACAAACAGTTCTGCTCAAAGATCCAACAAAGATTCAGCAATATGGTCATCTATTTTACACACTCAAACTTACATGCAGTTATATCCCTTACAGAACTTTCTTTTCCTCTCTTTTTTACAATAGCAATTACACATTTTGGTTTTATTACACTTGTAGTTCTTATTTACTTTTTACACTAGAGACACAATATGATATTTATAAATATGATTCTTATCTGTTTCACTAATCAGGATAGCCTCAAGTTGTCTCCATTTACCTATGAAGGCCTCAAGATCATCCATTTTTATAGCTGAGTAATATTCCATTGTATAAAAATGCCACATCTTTTTCATCCACTCTGCAGTTGATGGGCATCTTGGTTGTTTCCAGGATTTAGCTATCACAAATTGTGCAGCTATGAACATGGGTGCACACATATCACTGTGATATGAAATTTTCAGTTCTTTGGGGAAAATACCCAGGAGGGGGATAGCTGGATTGAATGGGGCTTCCAATCCTAGTCTTCTGAGAATTCTCCATATGGATTTCCATAATGTTTGCACCAGTCTACATTACCACCAACAGTGGAGCAGTTTTCCTTTTTCCCCGCAGCCTCGCCAACATTTGTTATCAGTTGATTTCTTGATGGCAGCTATTCTTTCTGGAGTAAGGTGGAATCTCAATGCTGTTTTAATTTACATTTCTCAAATGACCAGTGATGACACACATTTCTTCATGTATTTATTTACCATTTGTATATCTTTCTGTGAGAACTGTGTGTTCATCTCAGATGCCCATTTTTGGAGAGGGTCTTTGAATTTGGGGGGCTTGATGTTTTTCAATTCTTTATATGTTCTGGACACAAGTCCTTTGTCTGAGGGGTTGCTGGTTAAAATTTTTTCCCACTCTGTTGGTTTTCTTTTCACTCTGTTGGTGATTTCCTTTGAAGTGCAGAAACTTTTCAAT
>PVLA01011021.1:0-57213 GCA_004027455.1 Hydrochoerus hydrochaeris | reverse complement strand
TAAAAAGGCTGTAAAGATAGGAGATTGGATAGTGTGAAAGTTGGCTCTCTTGCTGGTGGTTGATAGTGAGTCAGTAATGCTCAGACCTTAGCTGGGATCATTGGATGGAACACCTGAATGTGGTTTCCCCATGCTGTCTAGGTTTGGGGAATGGTATGGTAACAGGTTCCAAAAGCACCAAATGAGTGAGACAGAAATGTGGATGGATTATACTGGAGAGATGAGAGGAGAGCAGAGGAGAGAGTGAGCTAAAGAGAGAGCAAAAAATATATCACCTTTTGTAACCCCATCTCAAAAGGCAAATGGTTATTTCTACAACCTTCAGTTCATTTAGGCAATTACAAAGATTTAGTTAAGTGAGAGAAAAACAGATTCTATTTCTTGATGTAGAGTGACAAGATTTTGAATTTTGTGTGTTTATTGAGTAAAAAAGTCACTTCTGTTTTACACATGCAGGATATCATAAAGATAAGTAACTAAGAGTACACTTAAGGAGGTGGTATCTCCAAGTCTTGTTCTCTTTAGAAACAAAAGGCATGGATTACCCGATCTCAGATCTGTTTAGTCTTCACACTGTACACAATAGGGTTCATCACAGGAGGAACCAGAAGATATAAGAAACCCATGACCACCTGGACCAGATGAGACGCCTGCTTCCCAAAGCGATGAATGACTGACAAGCCAATCATGGGAGAGTAGAAGAGAAGTACAGCACAGATGTGGGAAACACAAGTGTTAAGAGCTTTGAGTCCCTCAGATCTGGAGGCGATGGACAGCATAGTGCGCAGAATCAGGGCATAGGAGACGAGGACGAGCAGTGAGTCCACACCCACCGTGGAAACAATGACGAACATGCCATAGATGCTGTTGGCCTTGATGTCTGCACAGGCCAATTTCATCACTTCTTGGTGGAGACAGTAGGAATGTGATAGCACTGGGGAGCCACAGTAGGGAAACCTTTGGAGCATAAAAGGCAGTGGGAAAATGAGTACTACACTTCGGCCCAGAGAAGCTAGACCGATTCTGCCAATGACTGTATTGGTAAGAATGGAAGCATAGTGCAAGGGGTGACAAATGGCCACAAAACGATCAAAGGCCATGGCCAGTAGCACAGAGGACTCCAGGAAAGACAAAGAGTGCATGAAGAAGAGCTGGGCAAAGCAGGCATCATGGTCAATAGCTCGTGCCCCAACCCAGAAAATGCTCAGCACTGTAGGGAGAGTATAGAGGGATAGAGCCAGATCAGTCAGCGCTAACATGGACAGCAAGAGGTACATAGGCTGGTGTAGTGAGGAATCTGTTTTAATGATGAAGAGAACCGTGCAGTTTCCCAGGATGGAAACCAGGTACATAAAGCACAAGGGGATGGAGATCCAGATGTGCATGTGCTCAAGCCCAGGAACGCCGCTCAGCAGGAAGAGGGAGAGCGTGCTGCTGCAGTTAGCCAGGGGTCCAGGTGTCATTGTATGGAGAGGCGGGGGTAAGGTGGATTCCTCCAAAATCTTGAGATGAGGTGTGAAAGTGCTGTTGATTGCACCAAAGTAATTGAAAGAAAAAAAATTAAATCAAATGACCTGTACTATACTGCTCCTTGAAGACGCTGTTTAACTCTTGCTCTGGTTTCCTCTCAATATCTTTTTGGGGAAGTCTCAGCATTTCAACAAGAGAAAAATACATGCAATTTTAAGGTGATTTTCTAAGACTGTGTAACTTGTAAGAGCTACATTTTTGAGCTGGGTATTTTACATAAGAGATATAATTTTTTCTCTTCTCTGGCTTCTGCATCAAACCATCCCCCTTATGCTCCATCCTCTCCATATTTTTTAAGTCCATGTTTCAGTATTTTATCCAAGTTAGTCTTGAGATGTTGAACTCAGGGTATTCTCTCACCTCAGCCTCCTGAGTAGCTGAGACTGCAGGGCTCTGCCACCAAGCCCAGGCTTGGATTTTGATTAGATTTGGTGGGCAGCACCTAGAAGAGGATCGCAGGAGGAAGGGGAAGGCCGGTTCTCTGCCTTGGCACTGTGTGCCAGCAGGGCATCCCACCACTGAAGGCCACCAGAGCAGTTTTTCCTCTTGAGTTCCAGTAATTGCTCCATTTGCTCCTTTGGGGTAAGAAAAGGGAACTTCTTCATTACTCAAGTTGGTCATAATAACTTGGCCTACAGTCTAGGGAAAGATCTTCATCAAACACTCTTTCCATTACTCTTTTCTACTTGGTGTCTTTAATGTTTCAAGTTTTCTGTCATCTTGTCATTCTTTCTCTTATCTTACCTTCTTTTTTACCTTTGATATATTTTCTGTTGTTAACTTCATTATATATATACAACCTTTAATCTAAGATACAGATCAATACTTCTCTTGGCCCTTTCCCTGCTCTTCTGACACGGAAGCCTGGCCTTCTCCAGGTCACTCATATCTCTGCTCTTCTCACGCTGACTCTAGAGAGAGCTACAGGTTGTGTGGTGTCTGTCTGTGAAGCTGTTTCCTAACTGCTGGAGTAAAAATCAAAGCCCTAAGTCTCTACTCAGTCAATAACTGACATTCCTCAGAAGCCTGGGAATCCAACTGTTATGGACCTAGGTGGCAGGAGAGACTGAGGTTCTATTAGTATAACCACAGCCTCAATCTAAAGACTGAGTCCATGAGAATCTGTGAAACAAAAAGCAGGGATGCTAGCTGGGCCCCCTTTATAGTTGAAGAAATAAGGCTCAGAAATTTGGTCAGTGGACAAAGGTAACATGGTTATTAGGGCTTCCTGATTTCCAGACCACTGATCTCCCTCCTCCCTAGTGACAAACTCAGTGGACGGTGAACCCACAGAGAGCAGGGGCTTTGATTTATTTACCTCTATAAGGCCAGTGCTCAGAATATGCTCAGCAGTTTTTCTTACATGAATGACTTAAGTGTTATTCAGTTGACTATTATTAACTGGACACATATTTTATCTCCTTATAAAACCTTACAGATGATGTTCTATTATAGTGCCATGTTATAAATGAAGAAGTTGAAGATAAAATTATTAACATTTCTAAGAACAGTGAGACAAATACACAAAATGAGATTTGAAATAAGAGCAAATTTTTCTGAGATTCCAGTAACTACATAGCTGTTATACTGACAGCTCAGGGTCAAATCACAGCAATTAACATAAAACCAAAGACTTACTAAGCCCATAAATAAAAATTCTCATCCTTGCTAACATTGTAAATAAACCGGGGTTGGGGATGTTGCTCACTGCTATAGAACTTGCCTTGCATGTGGGAGACCCTGGGTTCAACTCATAGCACCACACATACAAAAATTTCCCTATCAAAATAGCAAAAAAGAATATAATATATATTCTTCTCTCTCAGTGTAAATGCCAGTGACGTTAATAGGCAGTATTACTAACTCACTGTCTGGTTGAAGTTCAGTTGGCCTACAGTGCTGTATCTCAACTTCTGCTATGGCCATGGCCAGTGGTTACTTCCATCTTCATCCTAATCAAGAAGAGCTTGATAAGATTATCTGTTTGGGGAGATTTTAACAATAGAAATCATCAAACCAAGCAGAAAAATGTTTTTGACACTAAAATATAGTGGTAAAGAATAAGAACCTTGCAACCCACTGCTATCATATCAATTTGCAAACATGGAAAGAGAATTTGCTAATGTGCTTAGAGTCATCCAGCAAATCATTGGCTAAGAAGGAATTCAAACTTAAGTTTGGGGAGCTTCAAAGGACATAAGGCAAATAGGAGAAAAAAGTTCACAAATGTAGGCAGCTGTTTAAGACAACCAGAAATGGGTGGAGGTTAAATGACAAAGGATAGAGTCACATAGGGATAGTATTTGCTTCCCTCCTCTTGTTTGTGACAAGATAATGTGACTCTTTTCAGTTAGAAACTTAGTTTCTTGTTGTAAGAAAAAGGCAGAAGAGGAATCAGAGAAGGAATGATAATTAAAGGTTCAAGCAGAGATTTGGAATTACAAGTCAGAATAATAAAGCCAGGTAATATCTTCTTGAAAATCATCACCTTTAGCTTGTTGACTGGAGAGGTGCCAGGAAGGTCATCTCCTAAATGCTTCTTACTAAGGATTTCCAGAGAGTTCATTAAAAAGTTTGGAGAATATGTCTTTGTTCCTGACCTCTACTAATGTGATAATCCAGGGTGGAAGGGGAAGATGGAAAGATAGATTTAGTGCATGGTGTTCCTATCAAGTTGTTCTGCCCAGAGATTTTTTCCAAAAGGTCTTGTGTAAATTTTATGACTTTTGATTCTAATATTCATATTTTGCTGTCACTCAGGGGACTACTATTTTATGTTTTAGAAAAGCTTTTCTTCCAGAGGGTCAGATTGCTTCGTATCGTACTGTCTCTTTACTTCTCCAGAGTAACTGCTCATTCTACTATCTCCATGCTTGAGGGTAAGGAGTAGAAGTCAAGCTCTTAATAACTGAGTTCATCTCATTTTTATACCTTGACTCTTCCTATCCAGCTGGCTTGTCTCCTTGGATCTCATCAACCATAGAGGAAGCCACTCTTTGGGCAGATAAACAAGGAAGTGAGTGGATGTGAGAAAACTGTTGTCTGTTTCTGAGCTACTGCTGAGAACTGAGGCCCCATGAAGTCAGCAAGGTCGGACTCCAGCTCTGATCACCTTCAGCAGGCATCCTGTATAACCTTTTAGTGATTACAAAAGGTCCATCTCTCTTCTCACCCTCCAAAGCTCAGGCTGAGTATTCTGGCACCTCTTCTTGGCTCCACACAACTGAGTGCCAAACAGTCATCTATTGAACTGCCTCAAACCAAGACTAAGCACAAAAGGAAGAAGGAATCCTGAAACCAGAGGCCACAGGAGGTATAAAGGGCAGATATTTAAATCCCTGATTTTTATAGTTTCCTGATGCACCACTGTGATCTCTCTCAGATCTTTCTGCAATTCCCTACTAGGAATGGACCCCTGGGCCTCATCATCTAGGACTCCAGGGATAAGGGACAAAGAGAGGAGGAGAGCAGTCTTGTGGGGTGTCTGAGCAGAGATCCCAGAGTACCATGTACTTATAGCTACTACTGAAGGATGCACAGACACTTTTAAAGAAACTTCACTTCAGGGTAGCAGGGTTGTTATGTTTTAGGTGTGATACAGCTCTACGATACCTTGACTATTATGGTGTGGCATAGTTAACCAAATGTGGTATTTATAAAGTGCTTATTAGTAAGGAACTGTTATGGCTTAGATCTGGAATGGCCCTGCAAACCTTGTGTACTTGGAAGTGATTGGATTCTAAGGGAATAACTAACTTGCTATTGATAGGGTCTGGTCAGAGGAAGTGTATCACTGTGGGCATGGCCTGGAAGGCTCTAATTTTCTCTCTGGCTCCTCCACCTCTTTCTCTTTTCCTCCTCCTCTACCCTTTCCTCTCACTTCTCCTCCTCCTTCTTTATCTCTTTCTCCCCCCCCATCCCATCCACAATGCTGAGGTGAACTGCCCTCTGCCATGCTTTTCTGCCACGAGGCAGCCGACTGTGGGCTGAAACATGAGCCAAAATGAAGCTTTCCTCCTGTAAGTTGTGAATGTCAGGTATTTAATTCCAACAAGATGAAAGTAACTTTTACAGGGAGGGAAATATTGTCTGATCTCACTTGTATGTGGAAACTAAAATGATTGGAGATCAAGAATGTGACAGTGTAATACAGGGATGAATGAAGTAAGTTTGTTCAATAGTTGCTAAGTTATAATTAGTTGGAGGAAATAAGTTCTGGTGCTCTACTGCACAGTACAGTTACTACGTCAAAACAGAAAAAGAGGGATTGAAGGTGTAGCTCAGTGCACAGCACCTACTTAGCACACTTGAGGCCCTGGATTCAGTCCCCAGATCACCTTTCCACCCACAGACCACAGAGTGAAAACCCAAAAAGGAGTTTTATATGTTGATACTGTGATTTGAAAAGCTAATCATTCATTTCTGTACTCTAGGAAAGCTGAGAGAGAAAACTTTATAGAAAGGAGTGGGGGACCATTTTAATGTTTTATTACCCCAATAATTGGTATGTAGCTTATTGGTTCTCTCCTGGAACTGTAAAGGCGTATGAGCTGTGACTGAAACATATACCAAATGTCTAAATTTAAAAGAAAGTAACTACAGTAAAAGACACACTGCTGTTTGTCCCCCTCAAAATCCTCACATTGCTTCAAATATACTTATTCCATCATTCTTGGTACTTCCTGAAAAAGTTCCAGAAGTCTTGTTTCAGTCTTTAATTGTACAGCCCTCCGGGCCCAATGTCCCAAATTTATTTAAAGCGTTTAACCTCCAAGGTCACTTTATTTTTTGTCTTTTTGAGACAGGATTTTACTATGTAGTTCAGGTTGACCTTGAACTCACTTCGTAGCCCAGGCTGGTCTCAGTCTCTCAGCATACCCCCTTCCTTAGCCTCCTGAGTGGGGGATTACAGGGTTGTGCCTCTATGCTGGCTCCATGGTCATTTTGACTTAGGGGAAGAACAGATTTCACATGCTGCCAGATCCAGTGATTAAGGTGGATGAGGAAAAACCATAATTCTTTCACAAGCCTGCTTTTCTATTGCATGACACTTGGCAGCAGCATTAACATTTTTTTATCATATTCTGTAAATATACTCACGAAAGAGCACTTTCCAAACTGCTCTAGAAAATAGCAAGAACCTGGGAAAAGTAGGTCCAAAACAAAGGAGAGTACTGGATTTTGAAGAAGGTTGAGAGCATTGTGTCTTTTATTGGAATAATTTTTAAAATATTTATGGTATACTTTGATCATATCTCATACGTATTAAGGAATGTATTGGCAACTCTAAAGCAATCACAGTGTCCTTCCAGTCATTGACCTGGCTAATCCCTTTGGAGTGTGGAGCCTTCTATTTTGGGCCACATCCCAGGAAGCTTTGGTTCAGCGCTCTGTTCACATAAATGATTCTGACAAAGGCTCTGTATCCAAATCTTTTATGATTCTTATTAAAATTCAGATTCCTGGACTTCATCATTTCCAGACAGAATTAGAAATTTTGACATTCCTGACAATGATAGGCTTTAAGATTTTTCATGTATCCATATCTTTAGGATTCTAGAAGTTTCTATCAGTTTCATAATGAGATGTACATCTTCACTTTTAGACTAGAATTATTCTCAAAGACAATTAACTGTTACATTAATTTACTAAGGCATGTAAAAAGGCCACAGACTGTTACAATGGGAAAGTGGTTTTTCACATTTTTGGAGGCCAGTGAGAAGATTAAGGTACTGATAGATATTATTTCTCCTGATGTTTCTCTCCTTGGCTTGCAGATACTCTGCATTGTGATGAACTTGTATGGTGAATATTTAAAGTTAAGAAAACATTACTACACTAAAAGGTATATATCCCTGAGCCTCTCCCAAAATAGTTCTACAGACTTCAAAAGCGCTTATTTCATTGTTCTTGTCACTCTCTGGAGCAGCTGTGGGAGTCCTCTTTAGTGAATGTCTATATGGAGTGTGACTTAGAGTATAGAGAAAGCCACTGCTGAGCACCATCCAACAGAAAGTGAGGCTCAGAAAACACCATGGTGTGTCCTTGTCCACCTCATTCACCTAACCTGGCACTATGGGGCTTTTGGCCCTTCTGCAAAGTCAAAATGACCATGAAAGAAAATATTCTGAATTGATTCAGACCTTTGAGATAGCTGTAAGAGAGCAAGAAAAGACATGGAAGAAGACTTTCAGAATGTTGCAGAAAGTGGCAAGAAAGATTGACCAAGTGTGTTTAATGTGAAGGGTAGTATTCTAAGGAGGACTAATAGCAATGTCTTTTTTGATTTTTAATTTTTGTAATTTTTAAATTTATTTAAGATCGATTGTGCCCAGTGTGATGATGCACATCTGTATTTACCATCCAGAAGGCTGAGGCAGGAGGATGGCCACAAGTTCAAGGCCAGCCTGAACTACATACTGAGACCATGCCTCAAAAAAACCCAAAAGAACAACAACAACAACAAAACAAAATAAAAAAGAAACAAAAAATGACTATATTTGAATCACACCTTTTATGTTCTCACATGGCTTTGTCTCTGTGCATGTGCACCCTTGGCTTTTCTTTAAAGGTGTCCACATTTCCTTCATATAAAGACACCAGTAACATTGGATTTGGGCTTCAGCCCAATTTAGCATGTTCTAAATTAATTATCTCTTTAATGACCCTAAATTAATTATCTCTTTAATGACCTTATCTCTAAATATGGCTATAACGTCTAGTCTTGTGAGATAAGACTTCAGGTCATGATTCCAGTTTATCCATAACCTAACTGTACAGTTATTCATCTATTTAACAAATATTTATAGCAAACATAATGTCTTGCATGCAATGAAAAAAACCACATTTAATCTGTACTCCTCTGAAACAATGTTTATTTATGGTCTCTAAGGTCAGTTTGTTCAAAGAGAAAGCTACTATTTTGACTGGTCTTGTATGCTACATGTTTGTTGGAGGAAAAAAAACATCAGAATTCTAATTAATCTTCAGCAGCTTTGATTAGAGCACGAGAAAGAGCATAAAGACAGACTTTATCACAAGGGGGAAAACGCTGTCTGCTTTAAATTTTATCTATCATAGTCCCGTAAGAGGAAAACAGGACATGAAGCAAGGAAACAAGAGTTCACAAAGTTTAAACAGCACAATGTGAAAATTTTCAGGTTATGAGGTCAGACAGATGTGCATTGATTCTGGGCTCCAAATTATTAGCTATGCGATTTAACTTAAAGCAATTTATTTCATTGAGCTGAATATCTAAAAAGTTTTTATGGGAATCAAAGAAGACATTATTCCTTCTATAGTAGTAGTATGACACTAAAGAAAAAATACTTGGAGAAAATTACAGCCTTTTTTATTTAAAGAGAAAAAACAGAAAAAAAGATAGAAATATTACATAATTTCAAAAAAAAGGATAAGCTCGAAGAGATCACTGGTTGATAAATTATATATTGTCCTTTTAGAAATAGTTGTTCAAGTTACAAAATTAGAGCATACAAAGTGGTCATTCTAGCAGTGAGACTGCAAACAGATCTGTTCAACAACCTAACAAGAAATTAGAAGTATGGTTATCAATCCTACACACTTAAATATTCATTCAATTATATCTTTTATAGCATTTCCTATTTCCTCTCTTTTTTACAATAGCAATTATGGATTTTTAAAATTTTTATTTAAAGAGGGAAAAAAGGCAAAAGAAAAAAGGGTAGCAACGATACAGAATTCTAAAAGGAAAAAGAAAAAAAGAGAAAAAAACACTAAGAAGTCACTAGTTGATAAATTACATATTGCCATAGTGGAAGTAGTTGTTCAAGTTACAAAATTAGAGGATACATAGTAGACATTCCAACAGTGAGACTGCCAACAGTTCTGCTCAAAGATCCAACAAAGATTCAGCAATATGGTCATCTATTTTACACACTCAAACATACATGCACTTATATCCTTTAGAGCCCTTTCTTTTCCTCTCTTTTTTTTACAATAGCAATTACACATTTTGGGTTTTATTACTCTTAAAGTTCTTATCATTTTTTACACTAGAAACACAATGTGATATTTATAAATATGATTCTTACTTATTTCACTAATGAGGATAGTCTCAAGTTGTCTCCATTTACCTATGAAGGCCTCAAGATCATCCTTTTTATAGCTGAGCAATATTCCATTGTGTAAAGATACCATATCTTTTTTATCCACTCTGTAATTTATGGGCATCTTGTCTGTTTCCAAGATATAACTACTATAAATTGTACTGCTATGAACATGGGTGCACACATATCACTGTGATATAAACTTGTCAGTTCTTCTGGGAAAATACCCAGGAGGGGAATAGCTGGATTGAATGGGGTTTCCAATCCTAGTCTTCTGAGAATTCTCCATACGGGTTTCCATAATCGTTTCACCAGTCTACATTCCCACCAACAGTGGAGCAGTGTTCCTTTTTCCCCGCAGCCTTGCCAACATGTTATCAGTTGATTTCTTGATTGCAGGTATTCTTTCCAGAGTGAGATTAAAAACTCAATGTTGTTTTAATTTGCATTTCTTGAATGACCAGTGATGGTGAACAGTTCTTCATGTATTTATTTACCATTTGTATATCTTTCCCTGAAAACTGTGTGTTCATCTCAGATGCCCATTTTTGGAGAGGGTCTTTGAATTTGGGGAGCTTGATGCTTTTCAATTCTTTATATGTTCTGGATATAAGTCCTTTGTCTGAGGGATTGCTGGATAAAATTATTTCACATACTGTGGGTTTTCTTTTCACTCTGTTGGTGATTTCTTTTGAAGTGTGGAAACTTCAATAATATGAGATCCCAATTGTTGAATCTTTGAAATGTTTCTCATGCAGTTTGTGTTTTATTCATAACTTCTCTGCCTACCCCTATGTCTCCAAGACTTCTACCTACCTTGTCTTCCAGTAGATTTAGTGTTTCTGTTTCAATATTTAGGTCTTTGATCCATTTAGACTTTAGTTTTGTGCATGGTGATATGCATGGATCTAGTTTCAGTCTTCGGCATGTGGAGAGCTGATTTTTCCAAAACCATTTATTAAAGAGACTATCCTTCTTCCAGTGGACATATTTAGCCCCTTTGTCAAATATCAGGTGGCTGAGTGTCTTTGTTGTTGTGCTTGCATCTTCTAATCTGTTCCATTGATCCTCAGGTCTATTTCTTTGCCAGTACCATGCTGATTTGATCACTGTGGCTTTATAGTATAGATTCAAGTCAGGAATTGAGATGCCTCCTGCCTTGCCTTTGTTGCCCAGTATTGCCTTTGCTATTCTAGGTTTCTTCCACTTCCAATTGAATTTTAGGAGTGTTTTCTCTAGATCTGTGAGGTCAGTGGTATTTTAATTGGGATTGAGTTAAATCCGTATAACAGTTTGGGGAGTATGACCATTTTCACAATGTTGGTTCTTCCTAGCCAAGAGCAAGGAATATCCTTCCATTTTCTAATATCTTCTTCAATCTCCTTTTTCAGTGTAGTATAATTTTCAGCATATAGGTCTTTTACATTTTTCATTAGGCTGATTCCTCAGTATTTCATTTTTTTAGATGTTATTGTAAAAGGGCTATATTTCCATAATTTATCTCTTGGTCAGTTTTTTGTTTGTGTACAGGAATGCTATTGATTTTTGAGCATTGACTTTTTATCCAACTACACTGCTGAACTTGTTTATTACCTCTAGCAGTCTTTTAATGGAGTTTTTTGGGTCTTCTAGATAGAGTATCACGTCATCTGCAAATAGTGATAATTTAACTTTTTTCTTTCCTATCTTTGTTCCTTTTATTTCTGTCTCTTTTCTGATTGCCCTGGCTAGTGTTTCCAGAACTATGTTGAAAAGGAGTGGTGATAGTGAGCATCCTTGTCTTGTTCCTGATTTTAAAGTGAAAACTTTCAGTTTTTGACCATTTAGTATAATGTTGGATGTTGGTTTGTCATAGACAGACTTTATAAAGTTGAGGTAGACACTGTGTATTCCAAGTTTCTAAAGAGTTTTTATCATGAACGTGTGTTGGATTGTGTCGAAAGCTTTTTCTGCATCTATTGAGATGACCATGTGGTTTTTGTTTTTGGCTCTGTTGATGTGGTGTATTACATTTATTGATTTGTGTATGTTAAACCATCCCTGCATTCTTGGAATGATGTATGATCTTCTTGATGATTTGCTACATTCTATTTGCCATTATTTCATTGAGAATCTTTGTATCAATGTTCATTAGTGAGATTGGCCTATACTTCTCTTTTTTGTTGTATCTTTCTCTGGTTTTGGTATCAGAGTAATACATGTCTCCAGGAATGATTTAGGGAGGATTGCTTTTTTTCTCAATTTCATTGAAGAGTTTAAGGAGGACTGGCATCAAATCTTCTCTAAATTTCTTGTAGAATTCATCTGTGAATCCATCAGGACCTGGGCTTTTCTTTGTTGGTAAGTTTTTAATTACATTTTCAATTTCAATAGCGGATATTGGTTTGTTCAAAGTTGCTATATCTTCTTGGTTGAGCTTTGGTAGTTCATATGTTTCTAGAAATCTGTCCATTTCCTTTGTGTTTTCCACTCTATGTGAGTAGAGATTTTCAAAGTACGTCTTCATGATCTTTAGAATTTCCATGGGATCTGTAGTAATTTCTCCTTTTTCAGTTCTTATTGCATGAATTTGGGTTTTTTCTTTCTTTATCTTGATAAAGTTAGCTAGGGGTTTGTCAATTTTGTTTATTCTCTCAAAAAACCAGCTTTTTGATTCATTAATTTTTGGTATTGTTTTTGTAAGTTTTAATTGCATTGATTTCTTCTCTAATCTTTACAACTTCCTCTCTTCTATGAACTCTGGGTTTAGCTTACTCTTCTTTTTCTAGAAGCTTAAGATGGAGCATTAGGTTGTTTATTTGTGCTCATTCTGTTTTCTTGATATGACAGTTTATTGCTATATATTTCCCTCTTAAGACCATTTCCATTGCATCGCATAGATTACAGTATGTTGTTTCTATATTTTCATTGAATTGTAGGTATTGCTTTATTTCTTCTTTAATTTCATCTGTAGCCCACTGGTTGTTTAAAAGGTTGTTACTGAATTTCCCTGTATTTGTGCAGGTTTTTCAATTTCTTTTGCCATTAATTTCCAATTTCAGTGTGCTATGGTCAGATATTATGCATGTGATGATTTCAATGCCTTTGCATTTACTTAGGAATGTTTTATGGGATAATATATGGTCTATTTTGGATAATGTCCCATGTGCTGCTGAGAAGAATGTGTATTCTGATGTGGTTGGGTGGAACACTCTGTAAACATCTACTAAGTCTAATTGTTCACAGGTATGATTCAGTTCTGTTATTTCTTTGCTGACTTTTTGTATAGTTGATCTATCTCTTTGTGACAATGGGCTGAGTTTTTTTTTTTTTTTTTAATCAGTACCAGGGATCAAACTCATGACCATGTGCTTCCAAGGCAGGTGCTTATGCTGCTGAGCTAAATCCTTAGCCCCAACAATGGGCTGTTAAGATCTCCTGTTAAAATTGTGTTCTTATGTATTTGGTTTTTCATGTCCATTAGTATCTGTCTTACATAGTTTGGTGATCCTGTATTTGGTGCGTATATATTTATAATTGTTAGCTCTTCCTCTTGAATTTTTCCACTAACTAGTATGTAGTGACCTTCTTTATCTCTTTTAATCATTTTAGGTTTGAAGTTCACATGTCTGCAATTAGAACAGTTACCCCTCATTTTTTCTGGGTTCCTGTTGCATGGAATACTGTTTTCCATCATTTGACTTTTAATCTACAAGTTTCCTTTTGGGTCTGACGTGTTTCTTGTATACAGCATAGTGTGGTATCCTGTTGCTTGATCCATTCTGTCAGTCTATTTCTGTTTATAGGTGAATTGAGGCCATTTACATTTATGGATATCACTTATATATACATGCTTGACTTTGCCATGTTATGTTCCTATTGTTTGCTTTCTGCTTTTCCCCTTATTTAATTGCTTATCCTACCTGGTGGTTTCTTTCTATTGTTGTTTTGGGGATTGTGGTCATTTTTATCTCTGTCTATTATGTCTTTCAGTACTATTTCTAGGGTTGATTTAGTGGATGTGAATTTCTTCAGTCATGGACGTATCTTGTTTCTCCATTACATTTGAATGAAAGTTTTGCTGGGTAAAACAGTCTGGGTTGCAAGTTGTTTTTTTTTCAGGGCTTGAAATACTTTACTCCAAGCTCTTCTTTACTTGCGAGTTTGTGCTGAAAAGTCTGCTGTGATTCTAATGGGCTTTCCTTGAAAGGTGAGTTGTATCTTTTATCTAACAGCTTTTAGTATTCTATTTTTATGCTGTATGTCTGAGATCTTAACTATTATGTGTCTGGGTGTGGATTTATGTTGATTATGACTGTTTGGCATTCTATATGCCTCACTTATCTGCATATCAGACTCTTTCCCCATGTTTGGGAAATTTTCTATTACTTCTGTGAATATTTTGGCTACGTCATTTGCATTCACTCCTGCCTCTTCACTGATGCCTATTAATCTTATTTTTTTTTCTCTTGGCATCATCTTGAAGCTGTTGGATTGTCACTTCATGCTGCTTTGTTACTTTTAAAATTTCTATCCTTTCATGATCACTAATTTTGAGCCTGTCCTCAAGGTCCAAAATTCTATTCTCAGCTTCATTTAAGCAGTTTTTTAAGCTTTGAATAGAATTTTTTGTTTCTTGGATGTCTCTTTAAGTTTGTTTCATGAATTCTGCATGTTTTCTATATTTTTCTTTCAAGGTTTCAATCAGTTTCCCATTCTCCTTACTTTTTTCTAGATTTCTTCTTTAGCTGTGCTGATCAACTCCTTTTCTAAGGTTATTATTTCTGTCTTTTCATGGGAGAGTACTTCTAATTTGATTTCCTCTATTGCGTCATGGCGTTGCTTTTTTATTTCACTCACTGTCTTTTCAGAGATTCCCGGTGTGTTACTTTTGGGGTTCCCTATTTCAATATTTTCTGCACTTGCCTCTGGTGGACTAGATGTTAGAGATTGCTTTTTTGTTTCGCCATTTTCACTCTGCCTTATGTTTTCTGTGTGTAGCAGGGGGTCACTCACACTCTTCTCAGACTTACCAAGGTCATACAGTTAATTGGAGGGGGTTTCACTACTGGCCCTATTTATCCACTGTATACCTCTATCTTAGGGGCATACTCACTACACTGGCACAGTTAATCAGCTGAACTCCAACATTCACCTCCTGGGAGCTAAATTCCAAGTTTTTTCTCTGCACTGGGATCCCACCAGAGTGCATGGTCAGGACCCAAGGCTGTAATCTGGGTCCTGCTCACTGCTTGGCATTCCTTGGGCATGTTCTGTTTGGGCCGCAGTCCCTGTGTTCAGCCCGGGTTGGTCTGTGATGCAGTGCCTGGTCTTACCACCTGGGAGCTGGCCAAAAGTCCCTTTCCTTGCACTGGGATTCCACCAGAGCACCTGGTCAGCCACCCAAAGCTGGAATCTGGGTCCCGATGGCTGCTTGGCAGTCACTGGGCATGGCCCGGGTGGGCCCCTGTCCCTGTGTGCTGCCGGGGGTGGTCTGGGATGCAGTGCGTGGTATTACTGCCTTGGAGTGGGCTCAAAGTCCCCCTCCTTGCGCTGGGATTCTGCCAGAGCATTCGATGAGGGCCTCGAAAATTAAAGCTTTAACAAAAAGTTTGACAGTAAATTTTTACTAGAAAAAACTTATGTTCATTTAAAATGTATGAAATCAGCACTTTTTAATTAATACTCAGGTCTAAACTGACACCAAGCTAAAAAGTCAGGGCCATTTAAAACATTTTTGCTTTTGTCATTCACAACCTATTAACCACAGTTCATGAGAAGGAAGATGGCACAAGAACCCATCACCGAAGTTGTAGCTGAAGTGCTGGGGAGACAATCAGGCAGCCCAGAAAACAGGTATGGAGATCGATTCTGCAGGTTCATCACAGTTGAGGACCTAAAGAATTTCCTGTGTAAGAAGGTACTGAGTGCTGAGATGCTTCACAATATGATTGTGTCAGATAAATGGAGGACCTGCTGTTAAAAGTGGTAATGTTCTAGAGCATGTTTTGTGACCTGGTTTTTTAAAATCTATTTTTGCCTTTGCCATATTGCAAGGGAATAGCACGAGCAAGCAAACTTAGACTTTCAAAAAATTGAAGCACAACTGTCACTGTGACATGCACAAGATGTTTGAATTCAACCATTTACCTCAATGATGAGCTTAATAACTGTAGCAATGCCAATACAGGAATAATTGCCAGCCTAGAAAAGGAACTTGCTCCACCATTCAGAGAACTGATAAAAGATGTGAAAGTCTCTTAATACGACAGTGGTTTCAGTGTGTGCTTTGTCTTCATTATAGCAACACAACATCAATCTAGTTAACTTTAGACCATGATACTTTTCTCCATGTACTCAATATTGGAACTCTTTTTCCACATTATACGAAAGGAGGAAAAGATATAATTTAGAGGTAGAGCAATCATAGTTACTTGTGTAAGGTCTCTCCTTCTTTAGTGCTAATTTTCTTAATTTCACAGGTGGGAAATTAGCGAGCAAACTCATGAAAAGTCATCACCTGGAATGTGGGTATGAATATGTGCAAATGTATATGGTGTACATAAACAAAAATTATGATTATAAAAAATACAGTGTAAGTTACATATAAAATAGGAATAAGATCAGTCAGTTAAATTACATAGCAGAGAGTTGAAAGATGAAACATGTACCTTTGAAGATTTTCTCAAATAACAATCTTTAATAAATATTGATAATTTAATATTCCTCAAGCACTGTGTTAGGGACTTACAGGATTATCTTCTTTAATGTTCACAACATCCCTATGAGAAAAGATGTTATTATAATTTCTTTCACACTCATTCTTCATTCAAGGAAATAAAAGGACAGTCAGGTCACTGCTTTTTTAAGCCTGTGTGTTCCGCAGGTCACTATCTGCTGTTGAGAACTAGGAGCGTGCTATTTTGTCACAGCATAGCTAAAGCTAAGGCTCCCCTCAACAAAAACACAAACAGAAACAAAAGCAAAAGCATGGTGGGCTTCATGTTTCCAACTTCTTCCTTTTATGCGATTTCAATCCTGCTGAAAGCATCAAAGTAGCTTTCCAAACTCAAATTTCTTGGCAATCCGTTGGCAGATTTGCTTGGTCTTGATGCTGTAGATGATATTGTTCATGAGAGGTGGAACCAGAAGATACACATAAGACATCAGAAGATGGACCATGCGCGGCAGGTGCTCATCAAAGCGGTGCACAAGCGACAAGCCGATCATGGGGCTATAGAAGAGCAGCACAGCACAGATGTGGGAGACACAGGTGTTGAGGGCCCTGAGGCGCTCCTGGCGGGAGGCGAAGCGCAGCACAGTGCGGAGGATAAGAGCATAGGAGAGGAAGCTGAGCAAGGAGTCCAGGCCCACAGTGCAGGCCACAACAAAGAGCCCATAGACGTGATTGACAGTGATGCTAGAGCAGGCCAGCTTCATGATCTTCATGCTAGGTGCAGGCAGTAGGCATGGGCCAGCACATGGGAGTGGCAGTACTGGAAGCGCTCAAGGAGGAATGGCAGGGGGAGGATGAGGAGGGCACTTCTGAGCAGGGAGCTTAGCCCCATCTTGACAATGTGTGCAGGTGTCAGGATGCTGGAGTAGCGTAGTGGGTTGCAAATGGCCATGTAGTGATCCATGGACATGGACAGCAGAACTGAGGACTCCACTAGAGATAAGGTATGGATGGAGAAGAGCTGAGTGAAGCAAGCAGGAATGCCAATCTCTCTGGCATTGAATCAGAAGATGGCCATCACAGTGGGCAGCGTGGAAAGGCAAAGGCCCAGGTCTGTGAGGGCGAGCATGGCCAAGAAGTAGTACATGGATTCATGGAGGGTGGAATCAGTATGGATGACATGGAGGATGGTAAGGTTCCCCAGAATAACTGTCAAGTAGATGGAGCAGAAGGGAACAGAGATCCAGCCATGGAGATATTCCAGACCTTGAAAGCCAGTCAGAAAGAAAGTCACTTTTTGGAGACTGCTGTTGTAAGGGATGGCCATGGCTTTACAATCTTGGACTCACCAACCTGTGAAACAGAATGAGATTACTGAAGAGTGACAGGGCCAATTCTTTGTCACTTAGCTTTAACTAGTGAGTTTCAGGACCACAGATACCATGGGACAAAATAAGGGAACCTAATTGATTAGCTTTTCCAGATGGCTTTGGAAGGGTCTTTCATAGTCAATTATTATAGCTCATGACTGCCATGAGATGTAGCCTTTGGAGGTACGGCCACCTGTGTCACTCTCTGAGAGGATTAATAAAGTCACTTCACATAGGAATATTTCATGTATTCCACCTTAAAAAAATTACCCAGTTTTATAACTAAAACACTTGGAACTATATTATATATGTGAGAAATTGATACTACACATCTCTTAACATTAATGCCTAGTAGAATCACACATAGACAGCTCCTTTAAATGCATTTCTAATTTTCCTATGTACTTTTCTTATCCCACAATGCCTGTGGAATGGGAGAGATCACACAAAATGTTTAGCTGAACCCTTTGAACTTGGAGGTTGCAACTTGAGTTACTCATTTCCTTTATCTACGTACAGCTTTTAGTAAGGATAAAAATGTTTTACGTAAATCTGAAGGCTGGAATTGAGTCACAGGAACAACTCAGCTCCCAGAAAACACAAGATTAGAAGAAAGTGGGCCTTTGGCTTAGTCCTCAGAAACATCGGGAGACATGTCCATCTCCAATATCGGATAAGCCAGACCTTGGTGTAATGACGGGAATGCTGAAGAGGCATGCATTGGGTCTGAAGCACAGGAACAAAGAAGAGAAATAAGAAACAACCTATCAAAGTTCTAATGTTTAACTTGGCATCAGGCAACTAAGCCTGAAGGCAATCATTGTGAGCTGTGCCTCTGGGACTTGGACCGTTAGGAGATGCAGGCATGGGTTCCTCTAGCACCTGAACTGGGTGGTCCTTTGTCTTCAGAACTTCCAATTATATGACAAAATGCTCTATTGTGTTATATGCAAACAACAGTGGTGTGATTACTATGTTATTTATCACATGGATAAACAGTTTAAAATATATAACATTTATTAAATATCATATTTGCCAGTTATTTTTCTGAATGCCTAAAATATATTATGCCATTCAATTCACACCAGTGCTATCAGACAGGCTGTGTACCCAGAAGCATAGCACAGATGAGGTAATTGTGGTGCATAAAGGTACAGTGATCTGGGCATAGTTACAGAGCCAGTAAGGGGTGAAACTGAAATTCAAACCCTGATGGTAGGGTCTACACTATTGTCTTTACACCATGTTTTATATTTCCATTGTGTAGCCCACTAGCTGTCTCATGCTTTGGCCTGTTGGAAATAAATCTCAAATCTCAATGAGTTTATTATCTCAGGCAAGCCTGTCGGTAGCCAAACCTATGATATGAATAACAATGAAGATGATAGCAATAAAAATGAAATGTGTTAGGACAGGCTGATTACAAGTTAAACAGAAATACTTGAGGAGAGTGACTAAACCATTTTACTATTATTATTATTATTATTATTATTATTATTATGCACTGATCTTTGGTTTGAGTAATACCTTGAGTTAAAGGACGTCTGTCAGGAACGTAGGGGAAATTATTAGAAGATGCAAAGTGGGAGGTCAGGGAGTTAGGTTACAAATCTGGAAACAGTTTAAATGAAGATAAAGCAGAAGTAGAAAGAGAAAATGGTGAATCAGGAAAACAAGATGACAAAGCGTTTATGTCAGTAAAATCAAATTACCATGTTAACTACAAAAATGATGAAGTAAGTGTTTTTTAAAAGATATTGTGTTCATAATGGTGAGATTATTGCTGATTCTTCAGAGACTTTTAATAAACTGAAGAAATTTTGCAGGTTTAACTTATAGGTAGATGAAAAGGGATAAGTGAAAGGTCTATATTTGTATATTTCTACTCTTAGAAAACCTGATGAAAATAGGAGGACTTTTAAAAGAAAAAGACAGGTCTCAAGGATATTCTTTCAAAGGATTTCCACTTCCTTAAGGTAGAGAGACATTAAAGAGTTAGGGATAAAGAAAGAAGTCTTTACTAAGTATTTGCCACTTATACTTCAAAATGAAAATAATAATCATATAATGATTGATTTGAAAATATTTGTGCCTCTTGATTCCAAAAGAGAACTGAGAAAAAGATACAAGGAGGAACCAGAGGAAGATGAATAAATGGGGTAAGAACTAGAGACTTGGAGAGGAGACGAGCTAGGAACAAGAAAGTGAATATAAGGATCTGTAGAACACACTGCAGGGTTAAATCCATGGATAACCTAGTTCTGAGGCTGAGAACACTAACTGAGAGTGAGAACAGTAACAGAATTTTAAAGGGAAAAAATAAACGTATGGAAAATTCCTATACCTTAAAGGAACATGCAAATGAAAGTTTAAGAATCCATGTTAATTTTCAGCCAGCACTCAGGGTTTCCATACATCTTACTCTGAATCATTTCACTGACTGAGAAATAAAAAAAACAGTATTGAAAGGTCATCTGTATAATCTCTGTATTTCCAGGTGGGGAAGGGTCACTCTGTCTGTTGTGTGAGAACTTGTACCCATAATATTCATGGAGAGCTACTATATCACTTTCCAAATATATTTCTTGGGTGTTAGATAAGAGACAAATATGCAAGTTATGAGGAGACAAAATAATATAAAAGCAAGTTATGATTAGCATCAGAGAGATTAATCAGTTGCATCACTAAAGTTCAGAACCTTGTCATGGATTGAAACCTAATAAAACTTGCTAAATATATGTATAAATAAATGCTGAGAAAAGAGATGAAATGCAACATAAAATTAACTGAACAATTTTCATTACAACTCCTTTACATTTCTTTCTCAGTGTCACAAGCTGCAGATTAATGGATCAGTGAAAAGTCAGCTAATTCTTTCACTAGACTACATGATATTCCCTAAACTATCTGTCATCTCTAACTTATTAGAATAAAAGGAGGCCATCCTACTGTCTATGAAAGAGACTAGGAAATGGACAAAGCCATGATCCTTTTTACATTCTGACTTCCTGTGACTCATATTTTTGGCATAATTTAGTACAAAGCTGCTTATTGGTATGAATGTTTGTGTTGACAATCACCCATAAAATTTTGCCCATGGACAAACGTAACTTTGTATTAGAATAGTTGCTGAGTGTCTCACAGCACTATCAAATCTGCATTAGTAATTGAATTATGATAATATCAGTTTAAGGTAAGAAAGGTAGAGATTGCAGTTCCATGTTTATAGATGAGAAGTGACAGGAATGAAATAGATTCCGAGCTATTTCACACAGTCATGGTCACAATTACACAATCCACACACATAAACCTCAGACTGCCACTGTAGGTCTCCTCTCCCAAGCCCACCTGTCACTCAAAATTTCCTTGAATGTCTTACTGTGAGGATTTAACAAGTGTGTAGGGTTAAGAGTTTAGTGGACCACCCAGTTCCATGCACCCAAACATCTCTGAATTCCTGACTCTTTTATGTGATTCTACTTGCAATACATACCCGAGCCCCAACAGCTGAAAAGAAAGGGGCTCATATGGCATACTTCAATCCAGAACTCAGATCAGATGGTAGCTGTGCCACAGGAATATTTCCTACTGAAAACTCAAGGTCTTTTTTTAAAATGTACAGGAGTTTCTCCACAGGGCCCTCTGCTGAAACTGAGAATTTCTTGGGACTCCTCCTTGCTCTGGCTGGGAATAGAGGCTATGGAGGCTGAGGAACCCAATGCTCCAGCATCAAGAAAAAAAGTCAAGTGTTAAGGGTAGAAATGTCTCTTGCCTGTGGGCAGGGCTTATCTTCAAGATGTTAGGATGTTTGTGGGTTTCACGTTCTGAACCTGCATATGGAAGACTGTGAAGAGCAAGAGTCAGAGAAGGGCATGGTAGGCATAGGTGAGGGGAAAGGAAGGAAAGGAAGGGAAGGGGAGGGGAAGAGAGAGAGGAGAGGAGAAGGAGATTTGTTTTGGATTAAGATAAAAAAAAAAACGGCTGATTCCTACCTTGTCTCTGACTCTCACATGCAATTGTGTGATCAGGACAAATTACTTAATCTCTCTGAGATCTGTTCCTTGTGTTCTAATGGTTTGGTTTAGTGCTAGGGAGAAGAAAGAGCTTCCCTCTTTGGTCTTCAGTTATGGCTTCTTTACTGCTGTTGGTGATTTATTGTGTTTTCTTCCTGTTGCATATGTGGTTTAAATCACAATTCACAAATTTATACTTCAAATACCAATAAAAATACCTTTGAATGATTCATTTCATTTTAGCTACCAATATCTGAATCAAGAATATTTCCAGGGTCAATTTAAACTTTTTTTTTTCTTTTGGTACTGTGGACTGAACTCACGACCTTGTGCTTGCCAGGCAAGTGCTGTGCAGCTGAGCTACATCCCTGGACCCTCCAGGATCAACTTAAATGATTAGAATGCTGCTTGAATGGAACAGCTGACTAGCTGAATAAAGAACTGGTATTTTGTAGCTACTCAGTAAACACTATTAGTAAAATAATTAGTAATGTGAACATACCTCTAGTTTTCTAAGACTAAGCCTAATTTATACTCAAAGCCTTGGCTTCCTGACCAGTTTGGAATCTGTATTAGCTTTTTCATTTTTGCAAACCATTACAGAGAATTTGATTACAGCTGGCCAGGAGGGCTTGTTGGGCTTCTGCTTCATGCTTCACATTCTGCTGCAGCCTCATCTTAGGGCACGTCAGGTTCATTTGCAGTGATTATAATTCTCACTTCAACACATTTCTATATCTGAAAGAAGACCAGAGAGAGTCCATCCCCTTTTCTCATCCGTTTTCAGTGTAGCACTGAATTACTAAAACAGGCAGGGTGCTCCTGACAAAATGGAATGTACCAGAGCGCAAACTCCCAGAAACAGTGAACCCCTTTCAGCCTCAACTGATGGTGGGAGATGTATTTCACTATCCTGGTTCTTCTAGATCCTTAAAAAACAATCAACTGCTTGTGTTATTTCTTGGGCAAAATCTGTGATATAAATGGAACTAAAGGTCTTCCTGTAGTCTCCCATCAGTAGTAGATTACTGACTAAGAGAATCAAAAGTTTTGCAGGAAATTAACACCAAGTGTTTAGTGTTAATCATTTATTATAATGGATGAGATCTTTCACTGTTTATGCTTCTCAGGAAATTTCACCACAAACTAATTACTTTGCCAAAATGAGTGTCAACATGCACATTACTATGGCTGTTGAATTTATATAATTTATTACATGACAACCAGATTAATAAACAGTATCCATTTAAAACCTTTGTGAACTTTCCAGGAATATATCATATTCAATTAGTTAGCATTCTGAAGGTAAATTTACATAGTGTGCCATAAATTAATGCTTTTAAATATAGGTTGATCAGCATTTGCTAAATTTGGTTTTATTCTTTTTTGTTGTAAGTTTTTTAATCATCATGGAAAGAGATGACCATTGTATTAACTTCACCTGGAGAGGATAGATTATGTTAATTTCAAATTATTATTCTGATTGTACAGGTAGAAATTTAGTTACTATATTATATTTAACTACATTATTTCACTTCATTACTCAAACTTTTTAAACATTTATTCTGAATAAATTTGATTCTGTAAAACACCAAACAATATGTTGAATTCAATTAAGAAGTTTAGCATTAAAGGTATATATATATATATATATATATATATATATATATTTCATTTTTGATGAAGCACTGACACAACAGACGTTTTGTTAGAGTGTAGCCACGTAGGTTAAAAAAAAAGAAAGGCTGGGGGTGGGGGGGTCAATGGGGCTGGGGATTTAGCTCAGCAGCATAGTGCCTGGCAAGTGCCAGATTGTTAGTTCAATCTGCAAATCGAAAAACAAAACAAAACAAAAGAGAACAAAACAACAAAAACTAAACCACAATGTTCTTGAAAGGTTAGAAAACTCTGTTTTCAAAAAGGTAATTGGAATGATTATGGTACAAATAGAAACTTTTTGAATATAATTATTGTATTCATATAAAAACTCTTCCATTCTATTTATTATGTGTACATTTGGAGTAATGAAATTGCACATTTTTTCACTAATACTCAATTTAAAAAATAAAAATGTTTAGACTGGAGTACACATTTTCTTTTTTCTGAGATGCTAATTAGATTCTAAATAGTTGAGCCTTTATGATACCAGTTAGTAAATGGGCTCATTTTGTGTGATAGATGTGAAGGTGAACTATTCAGTTTCCACTTCAAGAACAAAATTATTACTCACCACTGTGAGTGAGGTCAGATGAAGAGTGTTTCATAGTCTTCCTCAGATTTTCAGCCAAAGTCACACTCTTCCTTGTATAGTTCAATAATGCATAAGCAATGTGATCCCCTGTCTGACAAATGGGTTTCCTCCACAGTCTTTGGCTCAAGGACTCTTATTTAGATTGACAGACACTGTCACCTCTCAATCTTAGTCTCTTGTTAGTATTTATGCTGATTTTTCTCCTTCATACACTTCTGCTTCTCAGAGATCATGACCTCTAACTTTTTGATGTTTTGCTTAAAACAGGTTAAATATCTTTTATGAAAGTACTGAAAAAATAGATTACCACAAATCCAGCTTTGATATTTTTAGCATATTGAAGTTACTTGCAAACCTTCAGTTTACACGAAGGAGTTGAATATAGGGTTATTTTACATTTAGAGATCATTTATCACAATTTTATTTCATAAAAGCTATTTTAATGGGCAAAAAATATCTTAAACCATTAAAAACATGATGTATAACATTTTGTAGCCTTGTTTTACTCAAAGGAGTCTAATCATGAACTTATATATACTAACTATTGAAGGAATTCTAAAATGTTTTAAGAAGTTAGAAAACATAATTTCAGCACAAACAAAGTAAGGATAATTGATCAAGTTAAAGTGGGCATTAATATTGATAAATAAGAGAGACTATTGTATCAGGAGAGAAATGCAAATATTTTACAATATGAAGAACTTCATGCTCTAATACACCATTCTATGATTGTATGAATATGGAGGGAAAGAGAAGACAAAGCTCTAGAAGGCTTCTACCTGGAGACAATATGAAATGCACTTGTCCAGGGACTAAGTAGTTTGGCCCCTGGCTGCTGTCTATCCCACTTGCCTCAAATATAATCAGTGTGTCTTTCAGCATCTGTTGCCTGGACAATCAGAGTGATTTAATCACATCTAGAAAGTAGATAGAAAAGGAAAAGCCAAGAAACAAAGCAACAAAACCCCATTTAACATGCATCCATGTGAAATTCATGTATATACATAATACATTAAAATGTAATTAAAATATTAAAAAAGATTAGTGAGAACTGAAATAATTGGGGCAGCAAAAATATGCTGTTTCTTTTAAAGTCTGTTTCTTCTAGAACAAAAATGTCTGTAGGTTGACAGAGAGTAGCTATTAGAAAGAAAATTTTTACAAATGGGAAAATAGATACAGTGAACCAGGGATTCTGAGGAGGCTAGAAGATAAGAATTAGTGTTTAGCTCATTGGGTTAAGTCTTGATAGAAAATGAATTCCCTGTTGAAAAGAGATTGGTTAATAGAATATACATATAAGTGTGATGACAGGTAGCAAAAAGTAAAAATAGTCAATGCATCATTGCTTTTAAAAGATTAAGCATAATTTTTTGCAATACAGTAGTGAAGAACTGGAAAATATTTGCTTATGTATTTTCCCTACTGCACACTAAATGCTAATAGCTTACCAAGTGTCTTTTTCAAAAAAATTTTTTTTTATTTAAAGAGAAAAAAAAACAGAAAAAGGATAGAAATATTACAGAATTTCAAAAAAAATAAGATAAACAGTAAGAAATCACTACTTGATAAATTACATATTGTTCTTTTAGAAATAGTTTTTCAAGTTACAAAATTAAAACACACAAAGTGGACACTCAAGCAGTGAGAGTGCAAACAGATCTATTCAACAATCCAACAAGAACCTAGAAATATGGTCATCAATCCCACACATCTAAAGATACAGTAAGCTGTATCTTTTATAGCATTTCCTATTTCTTTTTTACAATAGCAATTATACATTTTTAAAATTTTATTTAAAGAGAAGAAAAAAAGCAAAACAAAAAAAGGGTAGCAACAATGCAGAATTCTAAAATACAGAAACAAAAAGGGGGAAAAAAAGGAAAAAGAGAAAAAATCCCACTAAGAAATCACCAGTTTATAAATTACATATTGTCATCTTGGATGTAGTTGTTCGTTCCAAAGTTAAAGTAGACATTCAAACAGTGAGACTATTAACAGTTCTGCTCAAAGATCCAACAAAGATTCAACAGTATGGTCATCTATTTTACACACTCAAACATACATGCAGTTATATCCTTTAGAGCACTTTCTTTTCCTCTCTTTTTTACAATAGCAATTACACATTTTGGTTTTATTAACTTGTAGTTCTTATTTACTTTTTACACTAGAGACACAATGTAATATTTATAAATATGATTATTATTTATTTCATTAATGAGGATAGTCTCAAGTTGTCACCATTTACCTATGAAGGCCTCAAGATCACCCTTTTTTATAGCCCAGTAATATTCCATTGTATGAAAATATATCTTTTTCATCCACTCTGCAGTTGATGGCATCTTGGTTGTTTCCAAGATGTATCTATTACAAATTGTGCTGCTATGAACATGGGTGCACATATATCACTGTGATATGACCTTTTCAGTTCTTCTGGGAAAATACCCCAGAGGGGAAGAGCTGGATTGAATGGAACTTCCAATCCTAGTCTTCTGAGAATTCTCCATATGGATTTCCATAGTGGTTGAACCAGTCAACATTCGCACCAAGAGTGGAGCTGTGTTCCTTTTTCCCCGCAGCCTCGCCAACATTTGTTATCAGTTGATTTCTTGATGGCAGCTATTCTTTCTGGAGTGAGGTTAAATCTCAAAGTTGTTTTAATCTGCATTTCTCAAATGACCAGTGATGGTGAACACTTCTTCATGTATTTACCATTTGTATATATTTCTCTGAGAACTGTGTGTTCATCTCAGATGCCCATTTTTGGAGAGGGCCTTTGAATTTGGGGGGATTGATGTTTTTCAATTCTTTATATGTTCTGGATATAAGTCCTTTGTCTGAGGGGTTGCTGGCTAAAATTCTTTCCCCCTCTGTGGGTTTTCTTTTCATGCTGTTGTTGATTTCCTTTCAAGTTGAGAAACTTTTCAATAATACGAGATCTTATGCAGTTTGCGTTTTGTTCATAAATTCTCTGCCTACCCCTGTGTCTCCAAGACTTCTACCTACCTTGTCTCCCAGTAGATTTATGTTTCTGTTTTAATATTTAGGTCTTTGATCCATTTAGACTTTAGTTTTGTGCATGCTGATAGGCTTGGATCTAGTTTCAGTCTTCGGCATGTAGAGAGCCAACTTTTCCAACACCATTTATTAAAGAGACTATCTTTCTTGCAGTAGACGTATTTAGCCTCTTTGTCAAATATCAGGTGGCTGAGTGTCTTTGTAGTTGTGCTTGCATCTTCTAATCTGTTCCATTGATCCACAGGTCTATTTCTTTGCCAGTACCATGCTGATTTGATCACTGTGGCTTTATAGTATAGATTCAAGTCAGGAATTGAGATGCCTCCTGCCTTGCTTTTGTTGCCTAGGATTGCCTTTGCTATTCTAGGTTTCTTCTGTTTCCAAATGAATTTTAGTAGTGTTTTCTCTAGATCTGTGAGGTAGCCCATGCTCCTCTCTAAATTGCAACAATCCTGCTTCAGCATCCTGAGTGCTGGAGACTCCATCTGAAATAGAGCTCAAAAATATAACTGCAAACATACTAGAAAAATCTCTAGCAGTTTATCATACAGTATATATCTAGTACTCAAAATATTAGTTTCACTTTGTGCAGTCTCAGCTAATCACCATCAGTGTGACCCAGAAATATAAAATAGAAACTGTCAGCAACAGACAGTTTATCTGTTTAAAAAGAAAAGACATAATACAGGTTTAATGATAACATGTAGTGGATAGATCAGTGCATATTCTTTGCATTTTTTGAAAGAATCAATTAAGTTTTTGTTCAAATACTTTGAGAAAGAAAAATATGGTCCTCGTGTTTTAAATTGATCAAATTACTAACTGATAATGATGTTCAAAGATATACAATGCAAAACTAAGGTTAAAATTGTCCTGTGGTAAAGTAGATTTAAAAAATTCATTTTAAATATTTAATTTGTGGTATATACTGAAAAGTGAAAATAATTATCAAAGAAGAATTTGTTTACATGGTTCTGAAATTTAGTTACCAAAAAATGAGGGCTGAAGACATTTATGTAGGAGCCTGTGTAGGAGTCTGTGTTATAAAGAAATCCATGAATGAGATTGATTACAGTGGATAGGAAAATACAGAATACCTTGGAACTGCAAATACAGTTTTTTATAGATAAACTTCTCAAATTAAAAAGTAATAAAAGGAGAAATTACCCTACAGAGAGTATCAATAAGAACCTATAAAATGAATGATACAAACTGTACTAAAGTGGTGCTAATAAGTTCCTGAAACATGAGATAAAATTTTCAGAGACTGTAAAATATATGAACTTTAAACATATTAATTTTGTGAAGAAGTCATATAAATCTATTCATGAAATATAGAACTGTTACAACACATTATATAAGAAAATTTTATATCATATATGTTCAAAGTATATAATTCAATTTCAATTTCATATATTGAAATTATAGGCAAATATTCAACTGTGTGACTTTTTGAAACTTAAAAAAAACTCAAAGAAACAATCTCAAGATGTAAAAAATTTGGCTGGGGATTTAGCTCAGTGGCATAAGCACCTGCCTTGCAAGTGCATAGTAGTCAGTTCGATCCCCAGTACAAAAAGAAAAAAAAAGTTGTAAAAAATCATTAAGGAACAAACAAAATGAAGTAGACAGTTTGATTAATTGGTATATAGTGCTTATGGAAAATGCAGATAAACACTTGAGTGTTTAGGTGCTAAAACTTTGACTTAGCTATGAAAACCACATGAAAAAAATATTACCTTATTCCAATTTTTAGTGTACATGTGTTTATGTTTTATGTACATATAAAATGACCTCTTTTAGTGTATTATATATGCAGCACATATTGTGCACTGTACATATACAAGTGTACATATTCTGCACATAGTGTAATGTTTTGTAAAATGAAATAATTTGTATTTGATTTGGTTTTTACTGAAAATCATTCCTTTCTGAGGAAATCTTTAATTATCTCCAGCTTTCATTGACTGAAGTATGTCTTTCTTAACACCTTGACATTTTAGTACAGATAAATTAATTCAGGAAGAGCTGTGTAACACTGGAGAATTTGAATGATCATAGATGTATAACTTTATCAGGGATGATTCTGAGAGGAGAGTGTCTCCCTAAAAGTAATATTTTGTGTGACTATTTCACTTTTACTATAGCTTTGTAACTTTGTTTTGAAATGAGGGCTTACTATTTGTCTCAAGCTGGCCTTTGACTTGTCATCCAATATCTCGTGTCCCCAGTGGCTGGGATGACAGATGTATGCTATCATGCCCAGCTAGCCTACTGATTTTAGAATTGCAATTTCATTCAGAATGGATTTTTCTATAGGAAGAGTGTTTTATATCACATGTAAAATGATAAGTAGCACTTATTTCTCAGCAAAATAGTGTAGTGTGGTTATATTTTATAACTTCTGGCAATCATTAACAAAATTTAATATTATTTTATAGGTTCAGGACAATTAAGCCTGAGATTGCTTTATTTATTTATATACTTTTCACAGCAAAACTATGGACAACTAAAGTTTTCTTGTAACCATTCAGTCATTATTTTACCTGTTAAATACATTCAGTTTTTAAAATTGCAGTATAATCTTGCATGACGTATTCACTATCTTTAAGTTAGATAATAACTCCAAAATCCATAGATTTTTGCTCAGTTTTGTTTTTTTCTCTGATTTTGTACATGGCAATTTTCTTTGGAACAAGTGAACTTTTATATTAGAGGCAGAGACAGAGACTGACACAGGAAGAAAGCAAGAGGGAAGGAAGGAAGGAGGCAAGGAGGAAAGGGAGGAAGCTGGAAGGCTGAAAAATCTGTATTTAGGTCCTTGGATAAAAATCATCACTATTTAATGAATTATCAGAGAAAAAATGCTTTGGAAGAATACTGAAAAAATTCAAGATGTAGAAGGAAATTACAAAATATAGTACTATAGTATTCATCTATCTAAAGCCTATATAGTAATGCAATTCTTCAGCTATAAATATCACCCTGTGAGAGGATGACAAAGACAGGGAAGTATTTGATTACATTATTGAGAAGTTCTGTATACATGTAAATCAAAGTGTCTCATAACTTTGAGAAATTCCTATCTTACTTTAAGAGTAAATTATATGATTATTTTGGTGGAGAGTATTTTTCATTATTATGGGATATTATGTTTATTTATTTATTGTAACAAAAACTTTTTATTTTTTAAATAATGATAAATTTGTGGCCCTTAGTCTGGGAATTGAATTCAGTACCTCATACTTGCCAGGTAATAAATTTATTTTAGAAAACTTTTTCTTGTGACTCTTTTATAAACACTGTATCATGTAATGTAAAAACTTTTGTTTATCTTCATGATTGTGTTCGTTTAAATTTTAAAATATCTGAAAATAGTTGCTGACAAGAAAAGATAATCTAATATTTAATGCAAACATGAATGAAACTGTTAAAAATAAGTTTATAGTACAAGTTGTATCTATCTTAGGAAGATATTATGGGTATTCATTTCCATATTAACTACTTAATTTTTCCAATGAATTTTAATAAGTGATACTAATAATACAAAAATAAATGACACACAACCAAACTGCCATTAAGGTTCTCATGTTTTGTGATTGCTTCTAATGCATTTTCATAAAGTCATCATTGTAAACGTATAGCTCAATTAATTTTGTTTCACATACTGATACTACTGACATAATTGGTACATACAACCAGAAACAGACATTGTAAGCATCTCAGAATTTTCACTCATGTTTTATTATTCCCCAAATCAAAAATGATCTTGACTTATTAGGTCATATTATTTTTTCTGGCTCTAAAATTTATGTAAATATTTGACACTTTTCTCTCATTATCTGGTATGAATATTCCCTGTTGTGCAGTTATAGATTGTTCACAAACAATAATTATTGCACTTTTAATACTATGGATAGATATTTGGAACATGTTCTACATTTTCAATTCGGTCTGGTCATGTAGAAATTGAAATGATTTTATAACACAAACTAGAATTTGTAGGAATGTGGAAGAAAGGATCAGGATTATAGAAGATCAGTGAGACAATATCAGGATATTTCCCTATTAACATCAAATTAAAATAATGTTTCATACAAGATTGTACCTATCCTTGATTTGGAAGATAAAGCCAAGACTAACGACAATTTCTTTAAAACATCCATTTTCTTGACTTTTCTCCCTATGACCATTGTAGTTCCTGAAGTTCTTGTCAACAGATATGCTGAAACCCTTATATCTTCTATTCATGAAATACACCTATTCATAATATATGACACCATAAGGTTTAAAAAATTTGTTCTGTAACATCTCTAGGAAAAACTAACATCCATAGGATTAAAATGATATATATGATTAATAATCAAAAATTTTCAAATATAAACTCTATTTGTTTTTCACTATTGTATTTCTTCATGGTTTATTCAGAACATTTTATGTCTACTTGTCTAATGCTTAGACTTTACACTTTCTTTCTTTCAAATGATTCAAACAGAAATGTTTTTACTATATGACAATAATACTCCCCTATAAAATTTTATGATCAAAGTACATGAAGACAGATAACAGAAATTTTGAAAATAATGAATGAATGATCTTGAATGTAATTTTCCAGTGTGCCTCATTTTCTTCTCTCTCTCTCTCTCTCTCTCTCTCTCTCTCTCTCCCCTCTGTCACTCTTAACATTTTTTCATCTATCTTAAATTCCTCATGATTGCCTCAGCAATGAGCTACTGATAGCAATGTATATTATTTAGATGAATGTTAGGAGTTTTTAATAAGTTTTAATAAGTTTAATAAGTTTTCTGTTATCTGTCTGTAATTCACAATGTGTGAATTACATGTGTTTTATCCAAAGTATGTAATGTAGGCAGGGCACACATTAGCTTTGCATTCCGTTCCATTTTCCTGCCATTTTCACTAGTTACTTTCCTCCCTAGATTGAATTCTCAGGTCTTCTATTCAAGGGATATTAAACTTCTCTCAACTCTCCTGAACTACCTATGCATTTTAGAGCACTTACTTGAAAAATATTGAAAATTAATATTCTTAAGAGTTTTGAGGATTAGAGATGATTTTGGCATGGTCTAATATAAAGTCATATAAATACTTTGCTCTTATTCAATCACATTTTGTGATTATATGCCTAAATAATAACAACAATGCAATTTTAACACTTCATGACAATTTTTAATATTTTGATATAAATATGTGTTTATTCAATAGATAGTGGACATCTGGTGTGATGCTTTGTATATTGTCATTCAAACAACAAGAATTGATATTATAATAATTGTAAGCAGCAAAACCTGAACTGGTCAAAAATCAATCAGGTTCTGTTGATGATGGTAATAATCATTAAAGAAGATAACTAAGGAGGAGATTATTACAGAAAAATAATTTAAAAATTGGCCAATTACTGATAAGCTGTCAAAGACCAGAACATTAGCAAAGCTGGAAGTATCACACAGCACATTTTTAAATTAATTTAGTCTGAAATTTCCTTCAGTAATGTATCCTTAAGATTTCACTTACTAGAGAAGCTAAAGATGGCCAATCAGTGAGCAACAAAATACAAAGCCTCCCAGGTGAAACAACTCATTTGCCAGAATAAAACATCCTGGAGAGATCCAGACAGAGGGAGATGGATCCTCTTGATACAGGAAGAAATTAAAATGTAAAAAAGCTCGTCAAACACGCAGTCTCAGGGCTAATATTGGAACAGCTAAAATTACTGGAAAAGGCATTTTCATTGCAACCCATCAAGTTTGTGCTGGCCTGAATTCGCAAATTCACGCAGGCTGGCAGAGCCGCCCAAACTTATTCTCTCCGCCACTCACAGGAGCCACAGCTGCGCTGAAGTCGGGGGCTGGTGAGCCCAACAGAGAGTGGAGCTGGCAAAGGGACTTTCAGTAATCCACAGCCAGTGCTAGAAATGAGACCCCTCCTATGGGAAAGGCACAACCAAATTGGTGACATGTTGGAATCAGGCAGGAGGAACCTGAACTGGGAGTCACAGTGACTTCAGTTGGTTGTTCCCTCCCCAGAGCAGATTCATGGGATTTGCTTGGACTAATTCACACTCCTGGCTGGGCCCAATGAGCCATCCCAAATTGATTCCCTGAACTTAGCATGCACTAACCTGGTGAAGGCCCCTGAAGTTTGGCTGGCCCGGTGGGGAGGGAACTGGCATATGCAGCCCCTGCTTACACCTCAGTGACAAGAGCAGGCAAGAGAGGGCAAAGGTCCCTCACCAGCATGCTTCAGAGGAACCATGGCTGACAGGGAAGGGGGCTGGAACCTACACTGTAACCTGTGTGGAGGAAGCCAGGGCCATGACAGGAGAGAGAGGCAAGAGAAGGCCCCCAGCCCAGAACCATGAGGGCACTGTACCAGTGGAGGGAAAAACAAGGGAGACTGAGGGCAACAAACATGCAACAGCAGACATGGCTTCAATGGACATTAAGAGATATCTTGGGGAACTTGTAGATGAGCTCAAAACTGAAATAATGATTCAGGTAAAGCAAGATATGAGTAAAGTAATAAAAGAAATGCTAAGCATCTCTCAGGAAGACATAGACGGAAAAAGGGAGGAACACAAAAAAAGGAGAGAAACATTCGATAAAGAATGTAAAGAAAATATAGAATACATGAAGCAGATTCAAAGAGACTACCAGGAAATTAAAAACCCTACTGAAGCTGGCAAAATGCCTTAAAAGAAACTAAGGATAGACTATCAAAACTTGAAGACAAGTTTTCAGAACATGATCATGAAAGGAAAGATCTCTTAAAAATAACACAGAAACAAGCAGTAACAATACAAAGGCTAGAAGATGACAAGAGAATCTACAATTTAAGAATAAGAAATGTGAATGAAGAAGTAGGAATACAAACATGTGAATTCAAAGGCTATTCATGGAAATAATTAAGGAAAACTTCCCAAGCAGGGAAAAGAAAATGACATTCGCTTATGTGAGGAGTACAGAACTCCAGCCACCTACAACCAAAACAGATCTACACCCATACATATAATAATCAAGATGCCAGAAATTCAATATAAAAACAGAATATTAAATGCTGTCAGAGAAAAGAAACAGATTACCTATAAAGGTAAGCCCATCAGGATCATGGCAGACTTCTCCACACAGACCATCAGATCAAGAAGAGCTTGGAGCAAAATATTCCAAACCCTGAAAGAAAATAACCTCCAGCCCAGATTGATGTACGCTGCAAAGCTGTCACTAGAAATTAACGGAGAAACAAGATGCCTCCATGACAAAGAGGAACTGGGGGAGTTTGTAATCACCAATCCAACCCTACAGAGAATACTGAAGGACAACTAGAGAGAGAGAGAAAAAAATGAGGATTTCAGGAACAGTGGCAGAAAGGCCTCAATGAGAGGGGCAGGCAGTAGAATGAGGGAGAAAACTAGACAAACATTGGCATAAAAATAGCATAGGAGAAATGAGGCAGAGAAGGTTGGCTATAATCTCTAACATAGATGGCTTTGACACATTATATTGTTAATAGTGTACCAGGATTTAAAACTCACCTTACTCACTCCACTATGCTTAGAGGTATTATATTCTGTTCCAGTCATTCTACCTGTACTAGACTTGAGGGCACAGACAGTTATCCCAAAAATAACAGGATATAGTATGGTAATCATCCTTAATTTCCTATTAACTTAATCTAAAGCTCTGTATAACCTACACTGTTTTACCACGATTGATCATAATAGAATCTGGTTCATTAGACCACTGTTTTGTATTGATAGATTTTATTCAAAGCTGTTATGAGTGATAGTATCAAGTCTGAGAGTATAGGCAATTACACTGAAGATGACAAAATTCACTAGAATATCTACTCTAGTTTGATTATTACCTGCCTTTGAAGTTTTATTCAGTCTACAATGTTTTATTTTTACTAATATTGTTATGTACTGCCATACTCAATTATACTGCTATATTCAATTATGCATGATGATATAGACAATTCTATTGAAAATAATAAACAACACAGTAATCATTGTAGATCACCTTGTACTGTGGTTTTACACGACTTTTTGGTTTCATGTTTTTATAGAAATTTTTTGTTTTGTTTTGTCTTGCTCGGTTTTTTTCCCTCTAATACAGAAAGGATAGAAATACATGTAGAGACCCATGCATGCATAGTTGTTTACAGTCTCACTGTTTGAATATCTATTTTGTATGCTTTAATTTTGTAACTTGAAAAAATATTTCTAAGAAGACAATATGTAATTTATCAACTAGTGACTTCTTACTGTTTATCTTTTTTTTGAAATTCTGTATTATCTCTACCCTTTACATGTTTTTTTTCTCTTTAAATAAATAAATAAAAAAGATTTCACTTGCTGGCTTTTGGCAGACCAAGGTAGAGAGAACACAGCCACACCAGCAAGCAAGCCCAGTCTGGGAAGTAGCGCATGTGCGGGTTGCCACTGGACTGAAAGAGACAGACCTTAGCCTCTTGGGGTCTAACAAACAATAAGTGCTCCCACCCTCACCACCACCATAAATGACAGGCTTATCCAGAAAAACACAGGCTGTGATGATAGCTATGGAGGTGAAGTACAGTTGGATGCCTGTAGTGCTTTGCTGTCCCACTAACATTGCAAGTCTGTGGCCAGTGGTCTGATTTAGGTTCAGAGGATAGTTGTACGCAGTATGACATCTAGTGGGGATCTCCTTCTGGGGGTTGCAGCCTTTGTTGATGTCCTATGGTCTTGTTTTGAGGTCCTCTATCATTTTCATTGTTTTGTTGGGTTAAGTTTTATTCTCTTTTGTTTTGTTTATGTCAAAAGCGATGGTAGGAGCAACTATTTAAAAGATGGCAAAGTTTATTACAGTAACAATTTTGAATTTACTATATGCTTTTTTTGAAATCCTTTATTGCATTCATTATTTTATTTTTATTGTTCCTATTCTGTTCTGTTTGATTTTTAATATGTTTGAAGTTATGTGCAGCTATTTTGAGACATCAAAGGCATTATGGTAACTATTGTTGATTTATAATGTTTTGAAGTTCTATGTCTCTTAGACTGGTTTGTTTTGATTGGTTTTATTATGTTTTATTCTCTTTAAAATTAAAAAAAAACAGATCTCCCTTACCACTCTGTACATAATGCATCCCAAATTGATGGAATTACTTGCAGCAGAGCATATGAAAAAAATGTACAATGTTCCTTTATCTTTAGGTGTACCCACAGAAAAATGCACAGGGACCTCCAGACTGAATAAACATGCATTTCTGAAGACTGAGTGAGCTGGTGCACTATGAATCAAGATGCTCTCTCCCAATGATACTCCATCTCACCCTTCCTCCTTCTTGTTGCTGGGGATCCCAGGTCTACAATCTCTTCACCTCTGGATTGGCTTTCCCTTCTGTGCTGTAAGTGCATGTGCCTGACCAGTGGCCTTCCTGTTACTCCTCATGACCTCTGTGATGCCTGGTCACATGCTGCTGATCTAGGCACTGGAAACACTGCACCCAGGATTTGCTCCCCTCGGCAAATGCACTGAAAGGGTGGAGGGGGGAAGAATAAACCTGTAACCACTATGGTAAGGGCAATATTAATACCTAAAGTCTGTGCTTCCAAACATTGACTAAAGAGGATTACATTCATTCTATTCATTGTGCTACATTCATTCTATGCCAGTTAGTCCTTTAAGAGTAAAACTATTTTAACACTTAATCAATGAAGTAATCTAATCATAAAAGTTACATATCTTGACAAATTTGCATAGCTAACAACTAGATAAGTCACCAAACCCAACATGCTCTGTAACTGACATCACATATAAAGCATTAGCAAAAATTTAATGGGATGAATGTCACTAAATGTCTCCCACACTTACCTCTGCTATCTGCATGATAAAAGGAAGAAAATTCAAACAAGTACTCCAGGGCCTGTCCTACAGGTATCCCTACAGCATCCTGTAGTGGCTGAAAAATATATTATGCTGCTTGTATAGGTAAAATAAAGTTCATTGTGTCTGGTTGCATTCTCACAGCAGAGACAATGAAGATGCTATTTGAAGCTGTTGCTCATAAATATGTAACAGCCACATTTGCTAATATAGTCAATGATACTTTGTGAATGGGTAGAGGAAAGGTGTTTGAAAAGAGAGGATGAGAATGGGAAAAAGAGAAAAGAGAGGAATCAAGCTATATCATGTACAGTTACAAATTCTCTACAGTTAACCTGGTCATTATGGATACCTCATTGCACCAATAAACTTAAATAAAAAAAGACAGGCAAGTATAAAAAATATACTAATAATAAAACCAAGGACTTTAGCTGAAAGTATACAACCATAGTATAGACTATAGATGGATTTAATAAATATAGTAAAGGGCAGTTTAAGTCAAGTAAGTAATTTACATGAAATGGAGAAATTTCTTAAAATAAAAAAGATTGCTGCCTCATCAGTCATGATTTTCAGTTCAAGTTCCCCTTCTGGTCAATCTTACCTATATCCTTCCTTCTTTCTACACATCTATTGCAAAAATTCTCTATTTAGGTATAGCGTGTAGCCAGTGGGGATGGTGGCACACTCCTGTTATCCCAGTATTTGGGAGGCTGAGAGAGAAGGATTGTTACAAGTTTGAGACCACCCTGGGCTACAAAGTGAGCCCAATGCCTACCTGAACTTCATAGCAATACCTTGTCTCAAAAAGACAAAATAATAAAAACAAAAACAAAAAAATAAATATATCATGCACTAAAACTTGCCTCTATGTATATTTCTGAGAGTTCTCTGTAGTGTGAAATTCCCAGCCAACACTTGACACTGAGGGAGGGTAATATAAACATTCTGAAGCATACCCTATTGCTGACAGATGGAAAGCGACTTGAATTCATGAGGAGATGCCCTTGATGTTTAACTTTCTAAGTCTCTGGCAGAGGTTCAAATGCTTGCTCATGGATAGAAGGAGCCAACACTGTGAAGCTGGCCATATTCTCCAAGCTGTTATTCAGATTTAATGCAATCCTGTTCAAAACATCATTAGCATAAATCACAGATCTGTAAAAAAAAAAATTCCCAAAATTCATCTGGAACCAGAGGAGACCTAGGATGGCAAAGTCCATCCTGGGTAACAAAGGCAAGGCAGGAGGCATGACAATCTCTGACCTAAAATTATACTACAAAGATGCTATAATAAAATCAGCATGGTACTGGAAAATAAACAGACCTGAGTATCAATGCAACAGAATAGAAGATGCAGGCACACCTGCAAAGATCCTCAGCCACCTTACCTTTGATAAAGGGGCCAGACACGTTCACTGGAAGAAAATTCCTTTAACAAATGGTGCTGCTTTCCACCAGCCAAAGACCAACAGACCATGAATATCACCATGCACTAACCTAAAGTCAAAATGAATAAAAGATCTAATTATTAAGACAGAAACACTAAATTCACTGGAAGACAAAGTAGGTAGAAATCTTTATAACATAGAGGTAGGCAGAGAGTTTGTGAACTGAAGTTAACCTACACGGAAAGTACTTCAAAGAATCAATAAATGAATTCTCAACCTACCAAAATTTTTTTGCACAAAGAAATCACCAAAAGCATGAGAAGAAAACTCAAGAATAGAGAAAAGATTTTGCCAATTGTCACTCTAACAGAGGAATTCTATCTAGAACAGATAAAGAATTGAAGAAATTAGGCACCACATATTAAAAGACCTATTCCAAAAAAGGGCATCTAAGATGAATACACACTTCTCATATGAATAAATATGAATGGCAAATAAATATATGAAAAAGTATTCAGCATCATTGGTTATTTGATAAGTACAAATTTAAACAACCCTGAGACTCTATCTCATTCCAGAAAGAATGACTAATATCAAGAAATCAACATACAGGCCTCGGGTTTATCTCAGCAGCATAAGTGCATGCTTGACAAACGCGAGGTTATGAGTTCATTCCCCGGTACCAAAAATAAATAAATAAATAAATTAATTAATTAAAAAAAGAAATCAATGTATAACAAATGCTGGAGGGGTTGTGGGGAAAAAGGAACCCTTTATATTGTTAGTAGGAATACAGACTGGTAAAAACACTGCGGAAAGCAGTGTGGAAATTCCTCATAAAACTAGGATTAGAGGTTCCTTTTGACCCAGATATCCCCCTTCTGAGTACATTTCCAAAGCATTGAAAACATCATACCACAGAGAAATATATGCACCCATGTTTGAGGTTGCACAATTTGTAATAGTCAGATATTGGAAACAACTCAAATGCCAATCAACTGGAGAATGGATAAAAAAGATGTGCTATTTTTATATAATGGAGTACTACTCAGCTATAAAGAAGGCCAAATTCAAGGCTGCTATAGGTAAATGGATATAACCTAGAGACCAAACTCATAAGTGAAATGTATAAGCACTCTATTGTCTCCCTGGTGTAAGAAACTGAAAGTAAATAACATCCGAAATTTATAATAGATATAATTAAATGGAAAGAAACTGTTCAAAGAGAAATTATATTGTTTGATCAATTTTGCATGCCTGTATCTGTTAACCTGAGCAACTATGTTGAAGATAACACAATGCAATATAACAACCATTGTTAAATTCCTATCATCTTGTCTTAAAATCTTGTATCACTATTGTTTGTTTTAGTGGTTGTTGATGATGATGATGTCCTTGTTGTTCAGTATTGTTGTCACTTTTTTTCTTTGTTTGATTCCTTTTTGACTTTTCTGTTCTTTTTCTCTTAAAAAATTTCAGAAGATTCAAATAAGTACTTAAAAGTATCTTCTGTAAGTGTCCCCACAGCATCCTCTACTGGCCAAAATAAATATCGTGCTACATGTATAAGTAAAAACTGTCCATTGTGTCTGGTTGAATTCTCACAGCAGAGGCAATGAAGACCCCATCTGAAGCTCAGGCCAATATATATGGAACTGCCACATTTGCTAACATAGTCAGTGATAGTGTCACTCAGAATCACTTGCTGCATAAAGCATCAGCCCTACAGGTTACGGCTGCCTTTGACATGCAATGTAATGTGTCCACTGGGACCATTCTGTTCAGTTCCAGGGGCAGCGACTTTCTCTCCTTGCCTTACTGTAACACGGTCTTTAATTACTATGATTTCATGTGAGGCTTTGTTATAAGGTAGTTTCAGCCCAACAATTTAAGAGCTTATTCTACTTCAAATAGTTGTGACCATTTTTGGTATTTGTATTTCTACAATAAAATTTATATGAATAATTTAATTTCTATAAAAACTTAATTTATGAGGTAATTTGGGGTGAATAACCACATTAAAATAAATATTCCCATTCACCTGGTGGATCTCTTAATTAAATTGGATGATTTTAAATGTCTCGCAACTATGAAATTTTAAGTAGAGAAATCTTGCAAATGTTTCACAAGTTTCTTTTTCTGTATTGTTTCTGCTTGTATTAACTTATGCTTTAAATTTTAACTTACATTTACTGTTACTTTTTAGGAAGAAAGATATGTATGTAGTCTGAAGAGTTTACTTACTGGTTCTCAAGACTTGTCATTAGAGTATTTTTTATTTACTAGTAGTTTACAAATATTATTTGTGAATAATAATAAGGCTTGATTTCTTTCCTTCCAATCTTTCCATTTTTCTCTTCCAAATATATCAAGCAGGTATTTAGCAAATTTCTTTTTGTTTGCCTCTGGGAAAACTGATTAAAATTCTGTAACTAAATAGATATTTATTGTAGTTTTTTTTTAAAAAACAATGTAATTTATTTTCTGTTTACAACAGTAATTATTAACATTGAATTTTGTCAAATATTTTTCTTATAAATCTAAATTATTATTATAAATTATTATTATTGTATAAATTTTGATTTCCTACTTTATGTTAATATAGTAATTTTTTTGTGTAACTTTTGCTTGTAAAATGAATTTGATGTCCCAATTAAACTCAAAAGAATAATAGAATGCATGTGTGTGTGTATAAATATATCAATAGGTTCAGTTTGTCAATATTAATTTTTTGGTTTTGATTTTGTAATCAATTTTTAGGCTCATAATGGTCTTATTTTTTGATACTCTTATCACAGTTTGGAGTACACACTATGATTTACTCAGTAAGATGTCTAAGAAATGATCTCTCTCTTTATATTCTTTAAGAATATATGTATAGGATTTCTGTCATTCTTTAGTTAAATGTTTCAGATGATTCACTAAGAATAATATGTTTAGGTAGGGTTTCTTTCTCTCCATGATTTTTAGATAAGCTTATCAAGAAAGAAAGAAATTCCTGCTGATCTACAGAACACGAGTCTGAGATAAATGGTACTGGTTTTTTCTGTCTTAAATATTGACTTGTCTTATTCTATTCTGTGCTTAAACTCCACTATATGTGACAATGTTAGACTACAACTTTCATACTTATTATTATCTGTTCTGTTTTTATGGTTTTTTAAAAGTCTTTTTCCTTGATATTTCACTAGCTTTTAGCAAAAGATTATGAGGCTAAGTGCTTGACCTTGCCCAAGAAAAGTGCCTTAGAAAAAAAAGTTATGGTTTCTGTGTTCTGGTCCATTAAGCCTTGTGCTTCTGTGATGTACAAGTTTATTAAAGAACATGGATATCTACAGCTAAAGTGCTAGTACATGCTCAGTTTTAGGATGCAAAATTCAAATATGGCACTTATGACACTGTCAAAAATCCTTGGTCTGGCAAAAAAATCTTTTAGTTGAGAATTACAGTATAAAATCAAGGATTTTATAATGTCAATAAATGGTGTTTGAAGAAAAAGCAAATGAAACATGAAAGGTTAAATTTTAAGGCATGCTCAAATACTATGATGGGCCTTTAAATTTTAAATATTTATTACAGTAAAAAACACATCTGGCATTGAAAAGAAGAGAAACAAACTGATGGATCTGGCAGGTAATTTAAGAGGTGGATTAAAATATTTTGAATATTTACATCATGATAATATAAAAAGGAATGGATGCTGAGAAACAACAAAAATAACATAAATTAGCTGTGAATGTGGAGAGTAGTAGACAAAAAAGATAAGAAGACTGTTGTGTTTTAACCAAAGCAGAATTGATTTGCCAAACAGTCTGAGCTGCCATATTTATTACCTATGTAGTCTGTGAATGAACAGATAAGATGTGCTCCATAAACGTGCTTTGGAAGAATTCACTTTTTGCTACATAGTAAAGACATGGAGCTAAATTTTATTGAATCCCACCAAAACTTCATGTTTTATCTCTAATATAACAGCCCTGGATTGCTCAGTGACAGTTTTGGGGCTCCTATAAATAAGAGTTGTTGCTGGATATAGACAGAAATCTCACCCTTTTATAAAATGAATGGTTAAAGCTTCAAGTATTATGTATCTACTGTATACATATCCCCTATTTTTAATTATTTAAAATTGCTATTGTAAGTCCCCCCTTTAAATAGTAAATTATATACTTTTTACACTGTTCAAATTAGGTTAACCAGTTGAATTTCATTATTCCTTGTCATAGGGTTGTAAATATATGCTGTAAGTTATTTTCCTAGCATTCAAGAGTTAGTAAGGGAGGACCTAAAAATGGCCAATCAGTGAGCAACAAAACACAAAGCCTCCCTTGAGAAACAACTCATATGCCAGAATAAAACATCCTGGAGAGATCTAGACAGAGGGAGATGGATCCTCTTGACACAGTAAGAAATAAAAATGTAAAAAAAGCTCATCAAACATGCAATCTTAAGGCTACAATTAATTGCAACAGCTAAATTTAATTGTAATTTTAATTACAATTAAAATTACAAGGCAAGGCATTTCCACTGCAACCTACCAAGTTTGCACTGGTCTGAATTTGCAAATTCATGCTGGCCAGGAGAGCCACCCAAACTCATTCTTACTGCCACTCACAGGAGCCACACTCACACTGAAGTCGGGGGCTGGTGAGCCCAACAGAGAGCAGAGCCAGTGAAGGGACCTTCATTAATCCACGGTCGGTGCTAGGAATGAGACCCCCCTCATGGGAAGGGTGTGAACAAATGGGCAACATTTTGGAATCAGGCAGGAGGAGCCTAAATTGGGAGTGACAGTGACTTCTGTTCATTGCTCCGTCCCCAGAGCAGACTCCTGGGATTTGCTTGGACTGGGTGTGCCTCTGACCGGGACCCAATGAGCCATCCCAAATTGAATCCCTGTGCCTAGCACGCACTAACTGGGTGAAGACCCCTGAAGTTTGGCTGGCCTGGAGGGGAGGGGCTGACATACACAGTTCCTGCGAACACCTCAGGGAAAAGAGCAGGAAGGAGAGTCCAGAAGTCCCTCACCAGCAAGCTTTGGAGGAACTGTGGCCAACAGGGAAGGGGGCTGGGACCTCCACTGTACACCTATGTGGAGGAGGCCAGGACCATGACAGGAGAGAGAGGCAAGAGGTCCCCAGCCCAGAACCCTGAGAACACTGATCCAGGAGAGGGAAAAGCAAGGGAGGCTGAGGGCAGCAAACACACAACATCAGACATGGCTTCAATGGACATTAAGAGATATCTTGGGGACCTTGTAGATGAGCTCAAAACTGAAATATTAAATCAGGTAAAGCAAGATATGAGTAGAGTAATAAAAGAAATACTAAGCATTTCTCAGGAAGACATAGGTGGAAGAATGGAGGAACACAAAATAGGAGAGAAACATTCAATAAATTATGTAGAGAAAATATAGAATACATGAAGCAGATTCAAAGAGATTGCCAGGAAATTAAAAACTCCATTGAAACCTGGCAAAACTCCTTAAAAGAAACGAAGCATAGACTGTCAAAACTTGAAGACAAGTTTGCAATGTGTGATCATGAAAGGAAAGTTTTCTGAAAAATAACAAGGAAATACGCAGCAAAAATACAAAGGCTAGAAGATGACAAGAGAATCTATAATTTAAGAATAAGAAATTTAAATGAAGAAGCAGGAACACAAACAGGTGAATTACAAAGGCCATTCATGGAAATATTTAAGGAAAACTTCCCAAGCATGGGAAAAGAAAATGACATTCAGTTATGTGAGGTATACAGAACTCCAGCCACCTACAACCAAAACAGAGCTACACCCAGACATTTAATAATCAAGATACCAGAAATTCAATATAAAAACAGAATATTAAAAGCAGTCAGAGAAAATAAACAGATTACCTATAAAGGTAAGGCCCTCAGGATTACGGCTGACTTCTCGACACAGACCATCAGATCAAGAAGAGCTTGGAGTGAAGTATTCCAAGCCCTAAAAGAAAATAACCCCTAGCCCAGATTGATGTACCAATCTGACCATACAGAGAATACTGAAGGACATTCTAGAGAGAGAGAAAAAATACCAGGATTTTAGGAACAGTGGCAGAAAGGCCTCAATGAGAGGGGCAGGCAGTAGAATGAGGGAGAAAATTAGACAAAGGCAGAAAAAAGCATAGCAGAAATGAGGCAAAGAAGGATGGCTAGAATCTCTAACATAGATGGCCTTGATTCACTATATTGTTAATAGTGCACCAGTATTTAAAACCCACATTACTCACACCACTCTGCTTAGATGTATTATATTCTGTTCCAGTCATTCTACCTGTACTAGATTTGAGGGTACAGACAGTTATCCCAAAAATAACAGGATATAGTATGGTAATCATCCTTAATTTCCTATTAACTTAATCTAAAGTTCTGTAAAACCTACACTGTTTTACCATGACTGATCATAATCGAATCTGGTTTGTTAGATCGCTGTTTTGTATTGATAGATTTTATTCAAAGGTGTTATGATTGACAGTATAAAGTCTGAGAGTATAGGCAACTGCACTGAAGATGACAAGATTCACTAGAATATCCACTCTAGTTTGATTATTACCTGCCTTTGAAGTTTTATACTATCTACAATGTTTTGTTTTTATTAATATTGTTATGTACTGCTATATTCAATAATACTGCTATAATCAATTATGCCTGATGATATAGATAATTCTATTGAAGATAATAAGAGACAACACAGTAATCATTGTAGATCACCTTGTCCTGTGGTTTTATATCACTTTTTGGTTTCATGTTTTTATATGAATTTGCTTTGTTTTGTCTTGCTAGGTTTTGTTTTTCCCTCTAATACAGAAAGGATGGAAATACATGTAGAGACTCATGCAGCCATAGCTGTTTACAGTCTCACTGTTTGAATATCTACTTTGTATACTTTAATTTTGTAACTTGAACAACTATTGCTAAGAGGACAATATGTAGTTTATCAACTAGTGATTTCTTACTGTTTATCTTTTTTTTTGAAATTCTGTATTATATTTACCCTTTACATGTTTTTTTCTCTTTAAATAAAAAAGAGGTAGTATGTATTAATTATTGAAAGCACAGATTATTTTTTCCATCATCTGATTTTTCCATCATCTGATTGTTATTCTCCAGCAGACAATCTTCATGAACTTCTCAGTTAGTTCCCAATCTGGGAATCTGGACTGTCTCATCTACCACTTGTCCTTGAGCAGAAAAAATTAGGTTAACAAAAGTTTTTCCTCTCTGTGTGATATCGACCACAGCTTGGGATCTTATGGGAATACCCTTCTCAAGAGGGATGGGCATTTAAGTGTATTTAAAGGACAGAAATGCAGTGACGATACAGCACAAAACTGGGCAGACTCTAGGATGCTAAAAGCAAAAGATACCCTATCTTGGTTCTGGAGTCACTGAAGAAGAGACAGACACCTTGCTTAAGGCACCTATGCTTTCTTGAGAAATGATTTGCCTTAGGATACTCTACACATTTTATTCTTCACTCATGCCCATGTTCAGTGGTTTTCTATGCCTACAAGAAATTTCTAAGCTGTAAAGTTGGAAAATCTTGCCAACCTCCATCAGCATGAAAGTCTATCTGCACACATTATTTCAGTTGCATGGAAAGACAGGCTTTAGGTGAGAAGAATGGATAAGATATGCGTGCATTAGATGTTACTGAACCCAGAACGTGGAAGGGAATGTTGAGAAGAGGCATTGATCTCTACTTAATGGGGAACCACTGCTTTTGAATAAATGAGAGGTACAGATTGCCCTTTACCTTGAGGAGACAGAACATTATCCTTAAAAGCTGCTCAAAGAGCTCTCCAAACCCATCTCCAGCCACAGATAGTATCCATAGTGGGACTTTATGTTCTAAAATCCTTGATCTTTCAAAATATTGTTGTCTCATAGTAACTAAAATATATGGTGTTAAAACTGATAAAATCGATGACTCTGTTGATAAGTTGAATATATTATCTATATTACCTTCTCACCTATCATACACTCCTGACAAGGGTATGAACAAACACAGAAAATTAGGCAAGATAATTCTCCACAAAAGCCTCAGGACATTACATATTCAGTAGTGATTACACAGGCACTATATTTCACACCTGATTATGTCACTAGTATTCGTGGCTGACAAGATTATGATAATGGCTACTTCATCACTTTAATTATCATTTTGGTTCCTAAGTTTCAGACACTGTGCAGAGAATATTAAATACTTTAGCATGAACCTTTAAAATGATACACAAAGTGATATAATTCTCTGTATTTTAATTCTCAAAGAAGTTTAATAATAACTCAAATGTGATTGGGTATAAAATAATGATTGTCATTGGAAGCTCCAATGTACAGAAGTAGCCACTGAGAGCAGAATGATGTGTCTATATCCAAGAAGGAAGTCAGACTGTGAATATTCTGTCAAAACTGCCTAACAGAATGATATGTCCTGCCTTAGGAGGAAGCAGAGTAGTGGAGGATTTGAGACCGGATATTGAAGGGAAGAAAATACTTTTGTCTGAGTGTCAAAGTGATGACAGATACCAAAAATGTTATGTTATGACATAAATATCTAGATAATGAAGAAAATGTGTAAAAAACAGTATTACATAATTCCTGTGATTAATATGAGACTTAGGTAACTGTATATGCAAAGAGAATATGTAAATCAATTATTTTTTTACTTTTACTGTATCTAACTGCTCCTTACAACGTAAGAGAATATTATTGGGGATAAAATTCCAATATATCTGTATGGTATAGAATTAGTTATTTTATTATTCAGAGAAAACTATAAAGCCTCATAGTATTGGTGGAGAAGAATGGTTTGAGTAATGGCCATACAATTTGGGCAAAGTTTTGATGTAGAAGGGACTATATGAAATCTTCACTGATGCTTGCTGCCCTGCATATCTAAAATTAGATTTTAATCATATTGATAAGTGATGGAGATTTCCTGGGCTGCTACTTTAATGTCTATGTTTATCTACCCACAGTTTTGTCGGTCTTATATTTTCTCTAGCACAATCTTTGAATTTTTTCCCTCCTCTTGTTCTATTAGGCACCATTACACATTTTCTAGGAGAAGACGTAATTTTTCCTTTTATGCGAGTGCATTTGAAAATATATCACTATCTGCTGAACACATATCCCTCCAATTTAACATAACTTTATTGGATTTGTATTGGACACTACATTCCTAAATTTCTACTTATGTCTTTTTTCTCCTTGTTTTATAATGTCACAGAATTTTACAAAGTAAGTGAATTTTCTAGATTTTTCCTTGTTCTCAAACTTAGCATATAATGATCCACGGTATCATGGTGTTTTTTCCTCTGTATTTAACCTTAGTTCCTATTTAGCCATCATAATATTTACTGTTAGAATTCACTGGAATCCATATTTTTAAATAATCATATCTCCTAAAACATTTCCCTGTTTGGTCACTGCCAAACTATAGTCCAAAATATACTAGATTGAAAATGATATATTGTAGAATTGGTCAAGATGATTTTAAACTGAAATTAGTATACTAGGCCCTCTAAGATTAAGTGCAAGTACTTTATATTCACACAAAATTTCCTTCAAACCTTCTTGTTTACTATTCTATACAAACATGACTCCAACAATGTAGCATTCCTCACTACCTTTAGCTTTGTTCAATTACATTTGCTTGCATTTGAAATACAGTAGCCATGACCATCCACAATTCTGTTTTCTACACTTTTGATTATTTACCATTAACCTTGGTGTAAAACTATTACATGGAAAACTCTAAACATAATCAATTCATAATTTTTAAAAACTTATTGTTCAATTTTGTTGTTAGTTGTTGTTAACTATTATTGTGCCAAACTTATGAATTAAATTTAATAATTGTAATATTTGTGTAGGAAACATTTGTATATACAAGTTTTGGTCCTTCTATGGTTTCAGACATCCACTAGGGTGTTTGGAATATATCTCCTAACGTAAGGGGGTTTGGCTGTGCTCTCTAATACATTTCTTCATTTACAAGGGCATCAGTCAGTACAAGATGCATATCACACTCCTTTGCTTCTATCTAACCCATATTTATCCTTTGAAAATTAACTCCAAAAATAGTTGTTACCCTCCCTAGATGAACTTAATCATCTCTACTTTGTAACATATGTTTTCATCTCAATTTTAAAGCAACATTGAATTTCAACTCTCTTTACACTACTTTGTAAGCATTTGCACACATTTTTATGTATTTTTCTAGTTTTAGCTCAACCAGCTCTTCATTACGATATGAATGATAAAAGAATAAATAAAAATTTAAATGATAAATACAAATAATAACTAAGTTATGGTAATTAAAGTTAATGATTTAAACACTAGAGACAATTGAATGAAAGCCTATTTTTATATATTTTCCTACTTTTAACACAACCAGCTATGCTTCACTATGTGCATGAAAAAAGAATAAATTTATTAAATGATAAATATGGATATAAATAAACATTGGTAATTAAACATTATTAGCACAGGAATGATTAAAGCACATAATGCACAAAAATGTATGAAAGCCTTTGTTGTTAGAATACTGACTTTTACCCTAATTTTCCATATTCGTGTCTCTCCACTTAGACTGAAGGTGGCTCCATCAGCACAATGTCTGTCTTCAATGGTTCCGCCCTGTATCCTCGCTTCCTTCTGACAGGCTTCTCGGGCCTTGAAAGCATGTACGGCTTGATTTCCCTCCCCATCTTCATGGTTTACACCACTTCCATTGTGGGGAATGTTACCATCCTCTTCATTATCAGGACAGAGTCTTCGCTTCACCAACCAATGTACTACTTTCTATCCATGTTGGCACGCACTGACCTGGGCCTATCCACCACCACCTTGCCCACTGTGTTTAGTGTCTTTTGGTTCCATGCTCAGGAAATTCCTTTTGATGTTTGTCTGGTCCAGATGTACTTCATCCATGTTTTCTCAATAATTGAGTCAGCTGTTCTGTTAGCCATGGCCTTTGACCGCTTTGTAGCAATCCGAGAACCTCTGCGCTATGCGACCATTTTAACCAATGATGTGATCACTGGGGTTGGGTTGGCAATAGCTGGAAGAGCCCTAGCCCTGGTGTTTCCAGCTTCCTTCCTGCTGAAGAGACTCCAGTATCATGCAGTCAATGATCTTTCCTACCCCTTCTGCCTGCATCAGGACCTCATGAAGACAACCGTGTCCAGCCGTCGGGTGAGCAGTATCTATGGCCTCATGTTGGTCATCTGCTCCATGGGACTTGAATCAGTGCTTCTCCTCCTCTCCTATCTCCTCATCCTGGGCACAGTGTTGAGTATAGCCTCCAAAGCAGAGAGAGTGAGAGCACTCAGTACTTGCATTTCCCACCTCTGTGCTGTGCTCACCTTCTACACACCCATGATTGGGCTCTCTATAATCCATCGCTATGGGCAGAGTGCTTCTCCGGTTGTCCATGTGCTCCTGGCCAATGTATACTTGCTGGTGCCACCTCTCATGAACCCTATTGTCTACAGTGTAAAGACCAAGCAGATTCGTGACAGAATCCTCAAGAAATTCAAGACACATGAAATTTAAATAAGAGACTCCAAACCACAGCTTTCCTTCCGTCTCCTCTATATGTATGAGAATATTCATCAATGTTGTCTTGAGAATGTAATTGGTTCCAAAAATAGTTTTCCTTGAAGACCTCTATCTATAACTGAACAAAAGCAAAAACTAGTGTTTTTCAATGGAGAGTAAAGGCCTGACTCTATTTTATAATGAGATTATTTATTACATGTTTTGAATACTATCAAGTTCTAAATATTTAGATGTCAAAAATAATACAGACCGTGTGATTTGGATACTCTTCTAATGTATTTCCTTTTTGTGAAAATGTTTGAAATACATTTTTGGATCTGTTGAAATAACAAGAAAGGCTGCTATCAAAAGAAAACAAAGTCTTCATGAAATGTAGCAGATTTTCAGAAGGATAAAGAGGAGTAAACTTGGACCAAATTACTTGAACTAAATTGAGTTACTCTCATATAATGCAGAACTAGAGAAGTTTCTTTTTTAGGAAACCACAGATTCTGTTTTATTGAGAGGTGCAAACACTTTGAGATCCTTATTTGGTCCAAATTTTTAAGCTGAGCTCTCAGTACATTTTTCAGTTATTTTTAGCAGTAAACATTGATTCTATATCCTACAATTTATTATATGAAACCTAAGTTGACAGAAATGTAGTCCTTGAGTCCCTATGACTCCTGCTGATACTGTCTTCATAACACTTTCCCCAGATCCCAATGTCATTGTTCACTGATACGCTCAAGATTTCTGAGGGAGATACATGTTTCAACTCTAACTATGGGACTGACAGATACACTTGAAACTTTATATACTTGACTCTTTAAAAGGTTTTGTTTTCAGTTAATATGAAGGAACGAAATATCTTTACACCCTCTTAAAAATTACGTAACTCACAAAGTTTCATTAAAATTTTTTCTGTACCCAGTGGCTCAATTCCATCACCTATTCTAAATTTAATTTGCTATTGTCTGATTTTAACTCTTATGATTCTACTGGAATTGCAATTTAAAATATTTACAGTGATCTCCTTGTTGCTAAATTCAGTATTCATATCTTCATTTAAACCTCATTTTCCTTTTAAAATAAACTTACTCATAGTAATTTTAGATTTACAGAAAAATAGAAGAGAGCATAGAATTCTTATATATCATTCATCCAGTTTCTCATGTCATTAAAATCTGACGTTAGTGTGGAATATTTGTTAAAATCAGGAAACCATATTGATAGTCCTTTAAACAACATTATATTTTCTTCAGATTTTCATAACTGCCTATATTTTACTGCTACTCCAGAATCTAGTCCATGAAATATGTATCATAGTTGTACTTAGAATGTGCTTTTAAGTTCTGGGTTTTAACTCAAGGTCTTTTCCAGCCCTGTTTTACTGTGCCAAGTGAAAAAATTTCCCAGGCTGGGCTGCAGCTTATTACCCTCATGTCTCAGCCTCCCAGAGTGCTGAGACTGCTGAGATTACTGCTGTGCGCCAGCAATCCCAGCTTCTTAGCGTCATCTTAATGGTATGAGGTTCTCAGACTTCTATCAGCTTTGAATTTTTGTAAGTTTTCAAAGTTAATTAGGAGTTGTATGAAATGTCACTCTACTGAGATTTCTCTTTTGCATATCTCATGAGTACTTTAGGATTGTGTGTTATGAAAAGACAGCAGAGGTGGGATACACTGAATGTCACTTTTGCTGTGTGCCTGAATCATGTGACTCGGACAGTGTCCATATTGTTTTTCCTTTATGAAGTTGATCTTCTTAAAAAAAAAAAAACCCTCTTTCCAGATGGATAGTGCATGACATAGTAATACAACACTTTTCCACTATGTGAGAGACTCTGCCTTTCCGCAGCATTACAATAAAAAAAGAATAAATAAAATGAATGAAAATGCTACTTCCATGCACAACTATTTGAAAGAAAGTCAGTATATACAGTTTGTACTGAGAGGTTATAGGAACACATGTTTCCCCTCATTAAGATCAGAGTTTGTACAAATCAATAAATATTCTTTTGAATACTACTTTGGTCTGTATTCCAATTCATTTCTTTTGCTGTTGACTTATGAACATTAATGTTAAAATTTATCATAATAAGATCAATTTTATTTTTTTCCACAAATTGTTTCTGATCTAACTAAAAGGCACTCTTTTAGTTAATATCTCATCAATGTAACATTCATTTTTGGTTGGTTTCCACCTTTATTTCAGGATGTCATTGCTTTCTGTTGCTGTGATATGCTCCAGGGTCACCTTGTGTACTCCCTGTGAAACTCCTAGTATCAGTCATTTGTCTAAGAAGCCATGGACCCCTTAATTCCCCCTGACCTTTTGCTTTATGTGTACCAATTCCCAAAGAGGAATGGAATTATTATGTACCACAAATATGTACCAATGAATACATATAAACTAAAATAAAAAATAGTATTGTAAACCTAGTTATTAATGCTTTTTTACTACTTTCTAATACAGTTTTCTCTCACTGGTCTTTCATGCCAGGTAAAACAGAAAGACGTATGCATAAAAATATCTTCATGAACCATTATCTATCAATACTTCTATATGCACTTATTTGTTCTTAAAGTCAGCAAAATATGAATTTATGCTCTTATTTCCACATGTAGCAATTCCACTGTCCTCTCTTGCTTGTATCTCCTACTCCATAAATGAGAGACATGTTCTATCATCTACCATCTATATCCAGAATTGTGCATATCCAGTATAATAATATAGCAATATCAGCATTGCATTCAGGAGAAAAGTCATTTATCATTTACATGAATTGAGAATAGCTTCTCCTGTACTCTGGATTTTTTTCATCCTTTTAACAATGTATCAGTGAGGAGTATTTTAATTTTAATGTCATTAAAAATATCAGTTTTGTCCTTCAGAAATTGTGCTTTATTTCTTACCAAATTCAAGGACACAGCAATTTTCTCCTACCATTATGTTATAAGTTTTATAGCATTTAATTTAAGTTTTATTTTTAATTTTTATTTTTAGGTTTTTCAAACTTTTTGTATTAAGTTTAATGAAAAGTAAGTTGTGTTCTATATTCTGCTTTTCACATATGCATTTCCAGTTTTCCCAGTGCAACTTGTGGGTCAATCTACTCTTTTTTCATGGGATGCTTTTGTCTTATTCATATACTAATAAAAATAGAATAAAATGAAGAAACAAAAACATTAGAGAAAGAGAAAAAATTCAGTCACATGTTTGTATATATTTTTTAGCAATTCACTCTCTTCTATTTATATAACTGTTACTCTGTCAATGCCTCATTGTTTTAGTTATTGCAACTTTATTGCATATATTAAAATTGGGTAGCAAGAGTATTTGTTATAGCTTGAGTTTAGGAATCATCCCATAGGTGGGGGTTTTTGAACTGAAACTTCTGAAAACTGTGAGCTTTCCCCTTTTTATTTTGGATGCGAGGTATTTTGCCACAGCAATTAGAAAAGTAACTAAAACTGTCTTCCTCCAACCTGTTCAATTATTTTTTTCCATCATTCTGGATCTTTTACTGTTTTGCATAAAGTTTAGAATCATTTTGCAGAGTTCCATGAGTAATTTGCCAGAATTTGGATGGAATCATGTTGAACCTACAGAACCCATTTGAGGAATTAAATGCTTACACTGAATTATAAATTTAACAATATAAAAGAGCTTTTCATTTAGTTAGGGCTTTTTAAGTTTCTTTCATCAGAAAGGGAAATGAGACAAGAATAGGGAGCAAAAACTATCAATAATGTATATTATTATTATAATAACAAGGTTATATATTATTATAAACATGATTACAGTTGTAAAAACACATATGAAAAAGAATTATTTCAATAAATATTCAATAACTACATGATTGTTAGTGGGGAGCAATTTTGTTAATTTTTATTTGGTTCTGTGATTCTGCACCTGGCTTTTATCTTAAGACATCCCTCATGGACTCGAGGTACCTTCAGGAGCTTTCAACTTTAGATTATTCCTCATATTCACAGAGAAAACGAAAAACAAGAAAAAAATACTGCTGGTCAAATACCTTAAGTTTGGTTTTTGATTAGATGTGAAATCTTGACTGAACCAAAGACAGTATTTTTCTGTATATATATAGAAAAGCAAAAGCTGTGAAAGTGGAGATATTTTAAATGTTAGTGTAGAGCATTGGAGAAGACATTCAAAATCAAATGTTGTGTATTACTTCTCATGCTTGCAGTCAATGCTTCTCAGAAACCTCAATTATATAATAAAGAGATCTAAGTTGTCACTCAAAATAAGCACATTCTCATAAAAGTCACACAATATATGCATCCAAAATTTAGAAAAAGTCTTGGAGAATTCTGAAAAATATGTGCAAAGCACTGGTAGTATAAGTGATTCCTCAATCTGTTTACATACATCATATCTAGGGAGTGGTCCTTGTGTGCAGAAATCTAAAACAATACAAATAATGATAAAAATACTACACTTTAAAACTTAATGCATATGTAAGACTTTATTCTAGATGCATCAGGGAAGTTTGATTTATGTCCAATATTTTTCTGGGAAGGGAAGTTCTATTATTATTCCCATTTTATAAATAAAGTAACTTAGATATATGAACGATATCTAAGTCATCTAAAGTTCCAGAGCTTGCGTATGATAAGCTAATATTTGAAAATCAACAACATGATACGTATTAGAAATTTAGGACCTGAAATTGTAAATACTTATCGATAGGATTTTTTTGGGAACAGTTTGTGGCAATGAGAAATTCATGTACAGAAGTCAGTTTAGGGGAAATACTATGGCTCTGTGTTTTATGCAAATCAAAAAAATCTAAATGCTTTAGTAATTGAGATAAAACTGTCACTGAGGAAAATAGAGTTATTGACACTTGAAAAGAAGTCTTTCTTACTAATTAAAATCTTTGCATTTAAATTAGCCAGTTTCTTGTCAGCATAGGAGTGTGTACAGAGTTGGGCCATAGATTCACATTCATGTGGAGAATGAATTATGTTTTTAATCCATAATTTTTTTCTTTTTCTAGTTTTATTAGAGGTTTGCAGTGCACAATGATCATGTTCCTTGTGGGGAATTGGTGCACGTGCATAACACATCCTAATTCTTTCTTTTCCTTCTTCCCGTCACTCCCCCTTGCCTCCAGCTCTTATTCTTCTCTTCTCCAAAAGATTTGTTGCCCTAATTATCTTTTTATTTCTATTGTCAAAATAAATGACAATAATGATGTATTTAATCTATTCTTTTTTATATATCCTCAGTACATATGTACATCTAAGTTTGTGTTCTCAGTTTTCTTTTTTTCTTTTTTTTTTCAGATCTAGGTGTGGCAAACAGTCTCTGGGGACTGTCTCTGATCTCTGCCTAACACTGAGATTATAAAAGGGGCCTCAGTTGGTAGAAACCTGTCACAGCTACCTTTCCATTGCTACCCGTAAAGGAGACCAAGTGTGACACTCAGTGGAAGGCTGAGTGAAACAGCTGGGGTTTCTGGAGAGTGATGTGGCTGCACATGGAGAGAAGCACACACAGCGCAGACTGAGATCTGGACTGCGTGGCCAACATGCTTCTTGCAGGAAACAGCTAAGCATTAAATCATAATATGTTCTCTATCAAATCACGACACATCAAAGTAGTGGGTATGTATTATTCATAAATAAATTATATATTCAGTTAAATGTTATATATAAAACATCTCACTGAGATTCAGGCATAAAATGTTTATTAATGTCATTAGATGAATTCAGTTTCCATAGGAGTAGGATTTAATGAAGATGGTGACACAAAGGGTTGAGACAGGCTCTTCAGTTTAGCCCTAATGTAGAGAGCGGGGGCATCATGCCACTGGTTTTGCCGTTATCTTTCTGATGGACAGTGATATTTTAACTGGTCAGTGTCTATGTTTTTGCAGAAACAAGTAAAACTTTGCAATGTTTTTGTTAATTTTCCTGGAATGAATTAAAAAATATGGGAAATTATTTTGTCACTTTAATATGTTTCTTTATTGAGCAAAAAAAGATAGTTAAAAATATGGATAGAAAATGCAGTTACTACCAAGGATGAAAGCAAGTCTTTAGGCTATTTTTCTGAAAATGTCTGTGCCCAGCCTACGGGAAATTCTCTATTATTCTATGCAGCGTGATTCATTTGAAGGCTTTTGAAAGCTTAATTTAATTATAAATCTCTGTTCTTTCAGGCTGTTGCACATGTTGAATCAAAGCACCATCAAAGCACTGCAATTCAACAGAACTACTAAAATCACCTCCTAGCATGCTAAAGCAATCTGAGCCATCAGGTTTTTACACTTTCCTCCCCTCCAGCATGTTGAACTGGTGAGAGAAGTGATCGGGTAAGTACTGACGTCCTCGCTTAGGTGAAATTAGCACACAGTCTCACAGTGCCTACTCTGGTATGGGTACTGGACAGTGTGGACAGTGTCTGTAGCCTTTCTCACCGCTTTCCTAGCTGATCCTCTGTGCAGTCGATCTGTCAGGAGCAACTGCTATTCCCACTCCAGGGCAGGATTCTCACAGAACCAGTGCTGGCCTGGGAACATCCAGCTGTGTTGCTGATTTTATGCTTCAGTGCTGTGAGGAGCCATTGACTTGACCAGAGTTTTATAAAGGTGTCTGTGTCAGTCAATAAGGACTTGGAAGAATTTAGGGTTCTGAGTATGAGACTGCCTATAATTTAGGATTGTGGGGTATTTTAACCATGAATTGTGTAAAAGAATTTTAATCTTCTTTTCTTGTCTATTCACTTTGTTCCATGAACTGTTTTAACTCTTACAGAGTTTTTCACCAAAGACTAGATTCCCAGATTTTAATTTTATTAATATGTCTTTCAAAAACAGTGGAAAGCTTTAAATGTTAGAAGTTTTTGCAAACTTCCATTTCAGAATTAGAAGACTATCAACACAGTGAAAACTCAGAAGCTAATCAAGTTTTGAAAAATTCAAATGAGTAAGAGGATGACTAAGTGATGATCTTCATTAAGACTTATTTTTCATAGTAAAGTGACTCTGATGCTGCTGAAACTCACAGCTACCAACTTACATTCCTCTTTTTTCCTCTGCTGATCTCTGTCTCTGTCTGTCTCTCTGTCTCTGTCTGTCTGTCCTTCTCTCTCTTGATGTTCCATCCTCCACCCCCAAAACCAGGAAGAAGAATTTCATGTCCCCTAATCACCACAGAATGTTATACCATGATAACGGGAGCATATTTCACCCAGCCACATTTTTCCTCGTTGGAATCTCAGGTCTGGAGAAGATCCACGGCTGGCTCTCCCTGCCGTTATGTTCTATGTACCTTGTGGCTTTAATGGGGAATGCCACGATTCTGATAGTCCTCAAGGCAGAGCAGTCCCTCCGAGAACCCATGTTCTACTTTCTGGCCATCCTTTCAACAGTCGATCTGGCTCTTTCTACCACCTCTGTGCCCCG